>BHFT01050580.1:0-35458 GCA_004320025.1 Laticauda laticaudata
TTTCCAACGGATGGCAAGCTTTTTTTAACGTTTTACATCCTCTTTGCATCCGTTGGTGCAGTGGGACACGGGCTTTACCTCCTACTGTTTCAGCAGGCACCTGGTAGACCTAAACCTAGAAACTAAGTAAGGTCAAGCCCAATTAGTATTTGCATAGCATTCTGTTAGACAGCATCAGGAATACAGGTTGGATGAGGAACTTGGAGAATTATTACAAAGAAAACAATGTCAAAACATTTTTGCATTGTTCCAAGAAAACTATCTGGATGTGCCCATGAAGGCATGACTGAACTTTACTTGAAAGTGACCCTTCTCTAACTGATATTATCTATGGTTTGAAAGTAGTCTTATAAAGCTTTAGTTGATAGGCTGAAGCCTTGTTGCTTTCAGCTTTGCTAATAATATAAAACCTTTGATATTCAAAGCATATATTGTCTCATCAGTAACTTAGATACACTTTACTTCTTTACTTCCCATTTATGCAGAAATAAATATTTTGGTATTTAGGGAACTAAGGTACCCTTTTCCCTGATTCAACAATACAACAACTTATTGGTTTTATTACATTTTGTCTTATTTCCTCCTGACACTTTGCTTCTCTCACTTCCATGTATGAAAGTAGGTAAGGTAAAGGTTCCCTTTGCACATAAGTGCAAGTCATTTCCTGCTCTAGGAGGCAGTGCTCATCTCTGTTACAAAGCTGAAGAGCCAGCCTAAAGATGTCTCTGTGGTCATGTGGCCAGGCATGACTAAATGCCAAAGGTGCACAGAACACTGTTACCTTCCCACCAAATTGGTCCCTATTTTTCTCCTTAGCAGTTTTTGAACTGCTAAGTTGGCAGAAGCTGGGACAGGTAACAGGAGCTCACTCTGTTATGCGGCCCTAGGAATTCGAACCATTGAACTGCTGACCTTTCTGATTGACAGCCTCAGCATCTTAGCCACTGAGCCACACTGCTATACCGCTATTTTTACTTCTTTTGACAAACATTCTTTACAATAGATCACATTCTACCAGGGATGGGATTCAAATTTTTTAACAACTGGTTCTGTGGGAATGGCTTAGGTGGTGGGCATGGCTTGGTGGTCATGTGACTGGGTGGACATGACGGTGGTCATGTTATTGGCTGGGTGTGGCCAACTCAATATCAATCACATCAAGGCATGCATCTCCTCACCTGGCCTCTCATGCCTGTGGGGATGCTGCAACAGTTGTAAGTGTGAAAAATAGTCATAAGTCACTTTTTTCTGTGCCATTGTAACTTTGAATGGTCACTCCACACAAGCAAAGTACCAGCAAAGGAGGGGAAAAAAAACTCCAGAAACATTCCTGAGACAGGAAGTCTAGTCCCTCCAAGAATGTAATAAGGGTTAACAGTGAGGCAGTTTCTGTAACACCAGAATGTTTCCTTCCTGCCTTCCTTACAGGATTAGGCCAGTAATTTCTTCTAACAACCGGTTCTCCGAACTGCTTAGAATGTTAACAACCAGTTCTAGTGAATAGGTGCGAACTGGTAGAATCCCATCCCTGCATTCTATCCATTACTTTTCTACAAGTTTTTGTGCATTTTAAAATGTCTCCATTGATTCTCTTATCCTTAGTAAATGATCCAAATTTAGCCATTTTTTGCCATTTATATAGAACTTGCTATCCTTCTCTCCATTTTCTTTCTAAAATGCAAATGTGTTCTTCTTTGACAAACACTCTTTCAGAACCATACCCTTGTTGCATCTTATGATAAATTTAATACTTATTTTTGTAAATCATTCAGGTTCTTGGCTACAACATGGAATCATCTGCATATAAAAGAACACTCTGATCAATTTCCCCGGATAATACACATTTAAAATCACCACAACATTTATGGACAATTAGCCCCAGCAAAGAGGACATCACAGATTCTTATCTTACTTTTTTCCCAATACTGAAACCTTAGCTAAGCGTACAATTTATTCTTATGTATGCTTTAACTCTATCGTATGTTATCTTAAAACATTTATCAATCAATCAAAGCCTATATTATGACAAAATGTTATATAACTTGGGCCTTTTTCTAACTTTTTCTAACTTGCTTTCTCTAAATCAGTAAAAATGCAATTAACTTCCCTTTTCCCATTCATCAGTGAGTATTATGGAGGAAAAATTATCTACATCTCTTGCTCAACATTTAGCTTCACTATACTTGGCAGATTTTGCTCATTGCCACCTCTCGTACCTTTCAAACAGAATGATAAACCTAACAAATTAATCCTGTAGTGTTTGCTGGCTGTTTATTGAACGCAATAATAGTTTTCTTCCAATGATAGGCACAAATGCAGTTCATACCCAAATTAAACATCACATAATCAAACTCCCTCCACATTTCTCTAGTAATAAACTCTGGTAACTATTGAGACAACTCCCTGCAGTTTTTATCAACAGTCTTCAGGTGTGATTTGCCATAGCCTTGTTCCTAGAGCTGGGAGAGCGTTGAATGGCCCAAGGTCACTGAGCTAGCTTTGCCCATAAGGTAGGATTACATTTCAAGGTCTCCTTGTGATGTTCTAACCACTACATCAGGGGTGTCAAACTCACATCATCATGGCTGCTTCACGTGACGTATCTGGACTTTCCCCCCTTCGCTAAACTGGGCATAGGCATGGCCAGTGTGTGACTTATCCAGCTATGGACAGGGTAAGGGTGGGCTGCTGGGGGTTTGCAGTGGTTCAGGAGATCCTCTAACTAAGGTTCTGCATAGTTTGGAGAACTCCCAAATCCCATTCCTGGCTGGCCCCACCCATCCCTTCCCTTTCCAGGAATCCCCATGCAATCCAAATTTGGATGCAGGTAAGTGCAGGGTGTGCATGGAGGCTCAGGGAGGGTGAAAAATGGGCCTCCCAGAAGTTTGGGAAGGTTGAAAACAAGCTGTTTCTGGCTTCCAGAGAGCTTCTGGAGCCCAGGGAGGCTCAAGGGAAGCAAAAATGCCCTCCACACCGCTATGGTGCAGGAGGCTGACTAGGCCACGCCCACCATGGCCATGCCCACCCAGCAAGCAGGCAGAGAACCCATTGGTAAAATTTTTGAAGCCCACCACTGGGGTAGAGGGTTTGACGGCCCTATAATACATCAAGCTAGCTTTCAAGTATATCTATATCTTCAGCTTATAATTTGTCAACATTCTCATATCATTTACAGTTTCCTTTTCATCATTTATTCTTGCACAGCAACATAAATAGTATTTGTTTCCATTCCCCTTTTTGACACATCATTATCATTCACATGCGTGTGTATATGTACATGTACTTCTGTTGTTGATTCCTAGCCACTGCCTGCACCAATCCCTGAAATTTTCTTGGCAAGATTTCTTGGCTTTGGAAGAGGGACTGGTCCAAGGTCATTATGCCTGAGGCAGGACTAGAATGCATGGTCTAGCCTGGTGCCTTACACCAGACCAGTTCTCTTACCATGTACCTAAAATATTTCTTTCAGTGTGCCTTGTCTTGAGTTACATCCCAAATAATTTCATCAATTTTACTCTTAAATCCTCTGACTTTGTTGGAAGCTGTTTGTTCAGTTTCACCCATTTTCAGAATATTTTTATTTTTCTCAAAATCACTTTGTTGTAGTCTGAACTATTTCTTACTCTTGTATTACTACCACAGTTTGCAATTACCTTTTTTCTCTTTAAACATTATACAATATATTTTATTGTCTTTATTGCGACAATCATTCTTTTATTTTGTATGCATTTCTTTTCTTATCTATAGTTTCTTATGCTTTATTGATCCACCAATAATTTTTAATTATATGATCAGTTAGTGGCTCCACAACAATCTTGTTAATGCAATTTTCTTCACTTTTGTTACAAGCAACTTCCACATCTTCTTTTCTTACACACACTTTCCATTCATTCTTAAAGGTGACATTTAATAGGATACTAAACTTCTTACAAGTATTATGACTGTCAACACTTAGGACCATGAATATTGACCTGTACTATTCATCATAGAATTGGTTAATTGAGGCTGACACTGTTTTAAACAAAACAAACTAAACTACCAGATTTAATCATATTCATCCCACAGGCACCATTGTTTCCCAGCAGTAAATGCAACAAATGGCAGTATGTTTGGGCACATTATGGCTAGTGTGCTCAAACTGAAAACAAAGCCCATTTTAATTCCAATAGAACTACTATCCCTTTATATAAATACTCCCTTTCAAACCAGCAAGTATTCCCTTCTTTCATCCCAAATTGGACAATTGAAAAAAAAAGTAAACATTGAAAATATAAATTTTCAGTCATAAGATTTAGGTGGCAAACATGGATATGTAAATATGGTTTCCAACATAAGTTAGTTGGTGATAGAAATCTCATGTTGCTAAAATAAGATACACTTGGTGTATTTGACACCAACATTTTTTTCTTCCATAAGCTTCATTTGGATTCTTCTCCAGCAAATTAGAAAATTAGCAGGATTTTTGATATGAATGGCATTAAATAGAATATAAAAAATAATATGTAAATGGGGAGGTGTGTTATGGAATGCTATTATATTATATGCATGTCAGAGGGAAACCTAAGAAACCTACAATAGCTTTCTAATCAGCATTATAATCATTATTCTTTCCCATCAACTGTGTCTATCTGATCAGCATTTAAATTCTTAGCCAGCAAAGACAAAAAATAATAGTATCCTTGCAAAATTCTCTGTTATGTATCAGAAAGAAAATATAAAAAAAGAATTAAAGAAAACTGCATTTTTATGGAAACACATTTATCTTAAAAGAGATCACAATTGGATAAAATGCCACAGTTTTGAGGATGGTCTACTGTGCATCTCTCCTGTTAAACTATTTTTTTATTCAAAAGTGCCCTCAACCTGTGTATGTAGAAACAGAACAAAACCCCAACTCTTTCCAAAATCAAAGCTGGACGTCACTGATATTTCCAGTATCCCAAACAGAACTTCAATGCCCTGCATAGTGTTCTGCCAAGTGTCTGGCAGAAGCAGAATAAACCATACAAAATAAACCAATATACATTTTCTTAATGATACTAAGAGAGATTTTGTAATCCAGGTAAGGTAATTTTTTAATATCATTTATACTAGCTGCTATCAACTTAATATAGAACTGGAGTTCTGGAATTTTGATGGTTGGCTTGAAATGGCAATATAGACAACAGTGGCATTGGCATGAGAAAACATAGTGAAATAAGAATCAATTAAAGTCAGATGGTCATTTGCAGTCTGGTCTACCACAGGCAGATAGGTAGGACCTCCATAAAAACTTTTCATCTACGTCATCAAAAAAGCACCTTTTTGCCTGAAATAAAATCAATGAGCATGATGCTACCACAGAAATGACACTGATTTATGTGGAAAATTGTGAAGCACTTTGTCCACCTTTCTGATGAAAACAATGAAACTGAAAAATTCAGAACTTTGGAGAATTGTACCAATGATACCAAGCAAATAAAATCTGAATGGTAGCTTTTGAAAATAACTGTATTTCTTGGAGCCAATATGAGTAACCTGAAATGAAGACAAAAATTGTGAATTTGTGTGTCTCTGTCTGTGAACTGAACGAAAGATTGGGAATATAATTGTAACTGGATAAACCCCAAGATGCAGAACA
This sequence comes from Laticauda laticaudata, assembly GCA_004320025.1. Taxonomy (NCBI): domain Eukaryota; kingdom Metazoa; phylum Chordata; class Lepidosauria; order Squamata; family Elapidae; genus Laticauda; species Laticauda laticaudata. The sequence continues at coordinate 5,621 of BHFT01050580.1, forward strand.
CTATCAAATGGTGGGCTTTTATGCATGTGATCCCCAGCCTGTGCCCACCCCTGCTTAGTAGGCCTGTCAAAGACAAGGACTGCAATGAAGCAAGCAATGGTTGATTTATGCATTGCAGTCGCTGCTTTGCCTCATTCCAGCACAGCTGAAGTGCCGGTTTTCCTGCACTGGGCCTCATCATGGTGTGAGATTCTGCCAAAGTGCGAGTGAGATGTGCGGTGGGGAGTGTATCAGGGGTGGTATTGTCTACTCACAAATGCTCAACTTTATGTACTTTTAACTAGAGGTGTAACAGATGGTTCCATTTCGGTCCAAGCAGTGGAGAACCGTGCCCATTCTGCCTGTAGCCAATCAATCCAGCTACTCTGGGGGAAAACTGCAAGCTGGGCTTGGAAGTCTGGCTGCCAGCAATCCAGAGGAAAAGCTTTTATATAGGGTAATGTGGTTGGCTGCCATGTGAAACTGGGGAAACGAGGAGGATGGGATTAAAAATACATCAAAACAAACAACCTCATGCTGGGCTTTGGTCAGGAATAATAGCTGGGAGAGGAGAAAAGCAGCCACAATTTGGAAAATTAAAAAATGTGCTTTGGCCTGAACCATTAACACCCTATCATTTTAAACTGGCAGGCATAAGGGGAAGGGAAATTAACTGCTTTATGAGAAGGGAGCTGCCAACAGAGAAGTAAAAATTTGATGTTGCACAAAATAGCTCTAGCAGGTTGTCTTGGCCTTTAAAAGCTAAAGCATCTGCACAGGGTTGCTGGAGCCAGACTTTCTTTCTATTTGGCAGAGCAAAGCAAGGTTCTCCACTTTGCAAGTCTTTGTCTGCCTGTCTGCCCTAGAATTATTTTTTGAAGCCAGGTTAAATCCATTCAAATATTTCAGCAGACACCCTGAGCATCAATGGGCACTCAAGTTCTGTTTCTTTCTCTTCCACACAGATTTGAAAACATTTTTAGATGCTCCAATGACACTTTACTTATGTGAGAAGGTTGTTATCCAGTCTAGCAACATAAGATACCATTGGGGAAGGTGAGGAACAATAATTCAAACAATCCTAAAGATTATTGTCAGTCTAATCTTGCAGACTCTTACATAACAAAATACAGCCTATATATGATTGTACTTCAAAGGCTTGATATCTTGGATTTACAAACATTAGCACAGAGGTGGGACATTTTATAAACTTGGCAGGCTGTAATATATGGTTGAAACTCTTGGAGAATAATAATATAATCATATAATAGAGTCCAATTGGGCTAAAAGTAGTCATATTTCAACCTGAAGAGTATCTTCTTTGGATGGTCATTCAAGACCCATGGCATCAGTTGCCTGACCTAGATATTGAAGTTCATAGCAAGTTTATCTGTTGACTAGGTAAACCTATGTCACTGATATGATCCTCAGTTCATATACATCAAAAATTATGCCCTAGGCTATGCAATCTTTAAAAAGTAATTTGAAATTTACTTTCCTTAAGTGTTCAAGTATTTGCAAATGGTTTTTAATTAGTCACTTTAGTTCTCTTTCATTTTGAACTTAAGAATGCATGTCTTTGGTATACATATATTTATATACATGCACATCCATGCATTTCTTTACAATAATATGCTTTAAATAATAACAGACAAAAGTTTACTTTTTCTTTTCTGGATTGTCATCAGTTTAAAAGGAATTAAACATTTCTTTGAATTCTTCCCCTGCAAAGTATTAAAATAGTTCTGTCTACTCTAAAGTCTCCCATATTTCTGACCTGATCCACTTGCAATGCCCTAAAACTCTTGTTTCTTCTTTCTCTCGTTCTCCAGTATTTCCCTTGAACAGAATTTTCCTGCAGGCTTTATTAGCTGGTTGTTGTTGTTTTTACTGTGTTCTTTTATTTATTGTTAACTGAAGTCACCCATAGCTGTTTTATTTCTTCAGAGGCATGCTGTATTTCTCATTGTCAGGCAGCTCCAATGTCAGCATATGGTATTTTCAGGCACTGCCAAGGTCCCAATAGGTACTATCACAATGCACATCTAGCAGTATGTTCTAAGCAGGATTCAACATCTGGAAACTGTTGTCCTTCAGATTTACCAGTACTGTGTCCCTCAAAAGCATTGTAAGAAGATGATGGGTCTGAATCCAGCTCCTCAGCACCAGTTGTAAACCATGCAATTCTTCTATTATTTGAGCTGACAGGAGCAGAGTTAATCAAGTAGAACAGGGCCTGACATCCTCAAATCTAGAAAGAATTTCATATTCATTTCTCCCTTCTCCCCATTTCCCAATTTAAAGTCCTGGAATAAGGACTGTGGAAATGTTTGGCTGACTCTGTGATTTAATCCTCAGCTTGGAAAACAGCCCAACCAGTCTTGTTTTAGTCCTGAAGAGTGTCCTCCTGACATTCCAGATTCCGGAATATGATTAGCATCAGGAAACCTGGAGCTCCATTTTCTGTAATTTAACATGGGAAAATTCTCAGCAGAAACTTTAGTAGAAGTAGAACATATGTGCATAAATGATATCATTATGAATGGATAGTCTGTTAAATGCGTTGTCAATAGAACAAGGATTTTCAAGTGACATGGCCTTTAAATTGTAATAAATTAGTTCACTTCCACAGTATTCCCAGGAATTAGAACAACATTACTGAGATCTTTTGATTTCAGGTGAGTTCTCGCTCTTCCCAGTGACACTGCCTAATAAGTTTGCCTCTTTCTCTCACCCACATATACCCAAATCCAGAACAAAGATCAAAACGGGACAGTGAGATGAAATAAATTTTGTTGAAGATAGTCAAGGAAACTTTTCAACTGGTACAATTGCTCAGTTTTGCGCATTGATGTAAGCATTACATAAATCCTTGAAAAAAAAAGAAAATTTTTGAATTGTGCTATGATTATAAAACATATATAAAGTTTTGTAATTGATTCTTTCTGATTTTTTAAAAAAAGGTCTACTTCACTCTGATTGAATGATTTTCAATTTCTACATATCTCCAAATACTTTCCTTAATTGCTGCCTTGTAATTAAAAATGTCTCACCGATTATAATAATATTTTGTCCAGTGTGTATCAATGGTCAAATCTCACTGCCTTTAACATTGTTCAATATGCAGATTTTTAAAAAATATAGGAACACAAAACTGGTAATCCTTCTTACAATAATGATTCCTAATTTGTTACTTTTCTTATTTTATCCCATCTTTTAATGTGTATAATTAACCTCAGTGCACATACTTAATGCTCCTGCTTTTATTTCCCCACAAGAACAACCCTATAAAGTGGCTTGGACTGAGAGGGAATGCCTGGCCCAGCTGCCTGCCTGCTTTTATGGCCAAGGGAGGCCTAGAACTCATCATCTTCTGATTTTTAGGCCAGCACCATAACCACTACACTAAATTGCCCTCAAAAGAAATAGGAACAGTGACAGCATTTCTAAAAGAAGACAAGGTAGCAGAGAGTTCTGGTACTCAAGTAAAGGTCATGCTGCTACACTGAGTGACATTCGAGAAGCATGTCCCCTAATTTTCACCACCACAAGATTGCTTCCAAATTCAACATGGCTATCAAACCATTCCTGTTCTCATTTATCAGTTGGCCATGTAGTGCCCTGCTGATAGGAGAGAAAAGAAAGAGAGAGGGCGTAAGCGGAGACGGTCTGTCTCTGAAAACCTTGAGGAGGGCAGGAGGTGGAGAGCAATGAAGATATCTGATCTGGACACTGGAACAGCAGATAAATGAGAAAGAGCATAACCCCACAGAGATGCATGCTCCAACTTATATAGTAGGCATTAAAGAAGAAATATTTTCAGAATAACAATTCACCTCTAACAAAAGGCACAGGGACTTGGTGGTATATGGGGTAAAATGTTCACATCTCCTGATTTCTACCTCTTGCATATTTTAAGGATTGTCTGATTGAACTAGAAATAAAAAATAAATGCTGAAGTGGTTGGAGTTTCTTTTATCAAGCCCAAAGACGGCTTTTTGAGTCTGGCTCCATCAGTTCCATATCTGTTTATCTTTAACTATTAATAACATCTTCAGTAAACTGTAGGAATCAATCATACCAAAGTCTTCAGTTCATGAGATGGTCATCAAGGAGAAAAAAATAACATAATGACCAATCTGGTTGCATCTTCTGACTTTTTAAAAAAGCATTTCACACACACAAAAAACAATATGAGATAAATACTGAGCACATTCCCTTGAACCATTTCTGGACTCAGAATTATTTGTATAGCTCTTTTAGTCTTCTGCTGAACATTTTTTTGAAGAAATAGTTAAAAATTCTTTCTTTCAGTACCAATGTTGATCTTTTATATTTCCTAAGTAGAGGATAACGTTCTGCATCAGCAGAATCTGAAATGTAGGATACACAACTATTTTGAACTGCTAGAATGCAAAGAATTTGATGCAATGTTATCTAATCTCTTGGGAGGCTTGCTATTTTGGTTAGATTTTGGCAAAAGATAAAAATAAACAAATGATGTGTATTTGTGCATGCATCTTTATAAAGATGGAGATTATAGAATATTCATAAAGCAGGAAGGAACTAAATGACATAATTCTGAGCCTCATACCTGAAGCACGTGAAAGTCAGGGATATAATTTAGAAAAATGCACGAGAATGTCCTGAGCAGTTGCAATGGGCTGTCTGCCAGAGTGGAAGCACTGAATGCCTGAGCATATATTTTCAAAGGCAAAATGTCTCTCCATTTCTAGCTCTTGCAGAACAAAAGCACTGGTGTTACATTGATTGGGTTACTGGGGAAAAGCACCAGCCAACATTTTGCCTCCTGGCCAAGTCAAGGCAAACATAAAACCTGGGAAAAGAAATAACCAATGAAGATTTGGCACCTTTCCTAACAACTGTCTGCATCTTTGTAAGGAGGCTTCCCTAGTAGTTTGAGAAATATTAGCTCAGACAAATATTGGATGAATTCCACTCATGCATGATATTCTTTTTTCTAAAAACTTGCTATGCCTATCTTTGAGGTTGAAAATAAAAGTCTCAGAACCCGTAGCAAAGAAAAGAAAGGACAAGGGTATATGATGAGACATAGTCATTTTCCAACAAATCTCAAATAATCCTGAGTGTCTAGGATATTGCTAAAATTCTTAGTATATACAACCCAGATTTCTCAGAGATAAGTAAAGCTATTTAGCTAAATCTTTGAAATGCACCTGCCTAACGTTACACCCATTCTATAAATATCTCTCTCCCTCCCTCCCTCTCTAATTGAATATTCCTTCTTACAGGGCAAGTTGAACTGAAATCTGATTACAGGATCTCAGCACCTCCCAAACCCAAAGAGGCACAAGATCCAAAGAAGTTTCTGTAAATCCATATTATCACAGCAGTGTCCCTGTGAAGTATTGAGGAAAAAAGTAGCATTGGAGTTTTCATCCCGTAAGATAATAGAAATGGATCTTGTATTTTTCACTCCAGCTATTTTTGTAGATTGTTAACAGATCTGGAGGAGAACAACAGAATGCTAAAGCTATAAACAACAACAAAAGAGACAGTCAATTAACTGTTTATCACTCACAGTGAATGAATCAGAGAAAGCTACAGTATTTCAGCACTGGTGATCATCCATCAGTATGGGATCCGGTATCATCAGTATGGTGATGATTCCCAATTATATATTCACCCTTGCTGAGCAAGTGATGCAATGCTGGTCAAGTGCCTGGAGGCTGTAAGGATCGGAATGGGGAGGAATATCGACTCCACCCAGGCAAGATGGAGTGGTTCTGGGCTTTTGGTCCTTCAGGACCAGAGGATATTTCATCTTTGACTCTGGATAAAGTGGCACTTCCCTGGATTGAGCTAGTTTGCAATGTAGAGGTTCTCCTGCACTCATGGCTCCTGCTCATCGAGCAGGTGGCAGCCATGGATGTGGGAGGTGAGGGCTTTGCATGGATTTGTCTTGTGTGTCAACTATATCCTTTTCTGGACTGGGAAGACTTGCGTATGCCTTGGTTATCACCTGTTTGGATTATTACAATGTGATCTATGTGGGGCTACTCTTGAAGACCACCCAGAAACATCAGCTTGTGCAGAATATGATAGTGTGTACAGTGATGGGCGCCCCTAAGTGTCCTTATATAACAACTCTGTTGTGTGAGCTGTACTGGCTTCCAGCTTCTTTCTGTATGGAATTCAAGGTGCTGGTCAGCACCTTTAAAGCTTTATATGGCAGAGGACTAGGTTATCTGTAGGACCACTTTTCCTAAGGACATCTACCAATCCTATCAAGTTAAACAATGTGGGAACGCTCCTATTCCCTTCTCTTAATCATTACCATCTTAAGGGAGGTAAGAAACGAGTCCTTTCCGTGGCAGCTCCTGCCCCGTGGAATGCTCTTCCCCCTGAAATTCAGTCCTCCTAGCCTTCTGTAAAGCCCAGAAGACCTGACTTTTTCCCCAGGCGCTGGTATAAGATGAAGCAACTGCATATTAGAAACTTGGCTCAGCACCAGGTTTTTGTTTTTAATGCATTTGGTTTTTAATAGTTTTAATATTGTTTTTATGTTGCTTTAATTTTTGATTGGGGGCTGCCCATGGCTTGTTATAAGATGGGCAGTTATTTAAATGTTTTAAATAAATTTTAAGAAATAGTCTTGGAATGAAAATACTTTCTCAGACCAACCATTCATTATCAAAGAAATAATTGTCTGACTCAATAAATGCACATGAATTGCTTACAACAAGCAACAAACACTTGTTGGAAACCATGAAATGAAGCTCATCTTAGATATTCCAATTTTAATATTTAATGTGTTTATAGTTAGCAAATAAGTTATTTCATCAGATAAAGTGATTGTACATATTTAATCACATTGATTAACCAATATTCATGCCAGAAAGATATATAGTAAGATAAAAAGAAATATAATATGTTTTGACTGTGATTAGGCACTTAAATTAGTGAATAAAAATATATTTATTGAAGCTGTGGGACAATAATATGTTGAAGTATTACCTGGGCAAAGGAATGGCTGACAACCAAGTATTTTAGCTATGCCTGAGAGCTATTCCTTTAAACAGATCTCCTAAACAGAGCAGTAATGTTCAGAGGTCAGTATAAGAATTGGAATACATTCAGGGCAGCAAGAAATTGGATTAATGAAATAATAGCAAGTGATACTTGTCATTATGTTTTTTTTAATACTGCCAAGCAGAGTATCCCATCTTCCTATTAAAAAGCAATGAACATGCTAAGCCTAATTTTTACTAATTTACTGTAATTCCACCTTCAGATATGCCCAGAGCAGAGGTGTCAAACTGACGGTCCGTGGGCTAGATGCCTCATGTGCAGGCCATGCCCACACCAGCTCCGTGAAGGAAAAACATCACAAAATTTCACATGACAGCAACATGACATGGCGAGTTTGACACCCGTGTGCTACAATATAGTTTTCAACATCTTCTGTTAGCACAAGCAAGTACCATACTGGCACCACTATCTTTATTCCCACCTTGTTGTTTAGACAAAGCCTTGATCTGACTGGTGAACTTTGAAGGAATCAAAATGGTGGCCTTGCAAAGTAGTTGGAATGGATAATCTAAGCAGACACTACCACCAGACAATTATCGTTATTGAAATATTGCTATTTCAAAAAAATCTGAGAGTTGCTCTTACTATAGGGGGCACTGGCTAGCTCAAACTATAGATTTCTTCTGAAGCACACTAAGAGAGAAGTTGGCTCCTCTACCATGTCTGTTTCAGTTCGATACTTGTGTCTGGCTTGTCTTTTGGAATAATTGTTTTTTTTTTTTTTACTTTCCCTTTCCTTCCTTGGTGTGCCTCTTTTGCCATTGTCCAATACAGTTTTTCTGAATCCGTGCCCTTAGCGATTTTCTCTTTTATTGGTCAGTAACTCCTGTAATGTCATGAACACTCTTGCTATGCAATTCTCTCTAGTGTGGAAGTATGGAGTGGGGCAGCGATGGAATTAATTTTTTTTTTTTTACTACCGGTTCTGTGGGTGAGGCTTGGTGGGCATGGCAGGGGCCTTAAGGAGACTGTAAAATCTCCAGTCAGAGGTGGTATTTGCCGGTTCTCTGAACTACTCAGAATTTCTGCTACCAGTTCTCCAGAACTGGTCAGAACCTGCTGAATACCACCTCTGGAGTGGGTGGGGGGGAGTCTTCACCTCACATCAAGCCCCAGTAATATTCTTTGGAGGCTTGAAAGCTTGCAGTGTATATAAAAAAGGTCAAAGCAGGCATAAAGCATCAATGATGAAAACTACATAGAGTTACACCAGAATAGGTTTTGGCCCATCATATAGTTTCACAGCTGCTTTTAAATCTGGTACTGAGCTTTAATATATCCACAGGAATTTTTATCCCATTTGGTTCATTCTATTTTATTTTATTTTATTTTTTATTCTGTTAACTTTATCCTATTGATTCAAGTGTATTTTCATTCCTCCAGACAATCGCCTTTTGCATTTGCTTTTTATAGAAAACGTTTGTGCTGGAAGCAATATATAACAAGGCTTTGTTCTGAAATCCACCAGGACTCTTCCCCCCCAAGTTTTCATGGTTTTGGATTCTGTTTTCTTTCCAAGACCATGTTTTGAATGCACAATAGAACAAATAAATGAGAACATAGCTTCTGGATGCAGAAAGAAACCCCAAAGGTCAGTGGGTTATAGATATGCAGATGACAAGCTATATGATTGTGTTGATGCAATTGCTGTTCCTGGCCCATTCCCCACCTGCTGTTTGTTTTCAGACATTAATAAAAGCTGTTAAAATGCCACCATATTGACATTCTGGTACTTGTTTCCTGGGCTATAGCTCTTTGGCAAGCTCACTAAAGTTTTCGCAATAAATTTTTCCATCTTGGTACTTCCTTCTTGTACTCTGTAAGCCATAAATTGTTATGATTTTGGCTTATACAACTCAACACATATCTTGACATTTTGCCTCCCTTTAGGGTTTGGATAGCAGGACAGCAAAACACTCATTTAATTACAGTTTTCTACAGTTCTACTCAGAAGTAAGCCCTACTGAGTTTAATAGATTAAGAACAACAATAGCGCTTTGGGTGAAATATCTGCAGTCTTAATTAAATGCATTGATTGCTTTACTGACACAAGGTGTCTGGTGTATAATGGCTAATAGTTCAACTAGCTTTTAAAAAGCCAACAGCTGAGAGAGTTCATTACTGCAATGTTGCATGGGAAGAGGAAGGTCTGGGTACAATGATCCATGCCTTAATTATCTAGATTTCTGTAATTCTACTACTGTATGGTGCTGTCCTTGAAAAGCATCCCAAAATTAAGCTAAAAAAAATCTTTTGGGATATGGAACTCTGATTTTCAAGTAACTTTGTGAGTACCATTCAAATCTCAAATCAGTCTTTCCAACAGATCCCCTGTTATATGTCTGACTTTATAACAAGCTAACTGAGGATATTTGAGACAATGCATTTTCTGCGGCCATACCCAGTATTCATTCTCTTAAGAGCGTTACACTCCTTACTGCAGCGCCTCCCAACCTTTTGGGCACCAGGCACCAGTTCCATGGAGGGTGGTTTTCCTGTGGATGAAGGGGGAGGCATGGTTTTGTACACTGCCTGGATCCCATGTGTGTATGGATGAGGTTTTGCTTGCTTCTGCAGCTTGGTTCCTGGCAGGCTGCAGCCTAGTACTGGTCCCCTGGGACTGGGGACCCCTGCCTTATGATTCTTCAAATGTCAGTGAAGACTCTTTTTGTTCCATCAAAGTTTTGACATCTCCTGCTTCATTGTTCTGAAGAGTTTTGCTTGTCTTAGGTTTATTCTTATAGTGTCTTTATGTTGTAATTACTTCAAGTGATATATTCCCTGTGTAGTGAGAGGTTCATCTGCTTCCCAAACTTTTTCCTTCATTATCCAAAATAACTTGTCAGGAAGTCTTATCAAATCTTGAGGATTTGTTGTTGTCCCTTCCTTCGGCATTGTTATAACATCAAAAGATCACTGAAGGAATGGCCATAACTTGAGGACTACTGGTATTATAAATACAATATCATTAAATGATCTTTATGTCATTTCAATAAATTATCATTGGTAATTTTATTGATTTCCATCTTAATAAGAATATTTTGGGAGACTGTCAAAATATATTTAAAATATTAAATTATTTTAATACAAGTGGCAATCTAAGTCAGTTTCAATGTGGGCAATGTGTTTGTGTGTCATTACCCAAAGATAAACCATTTTTACTCAATTTGGGGTAATTCACCCATTGGGAAACACTGAGCTACATATAGGGTAGATGCATTAATAAAATGGCTTAGGTCAGGGGTGTCAAACTGGCAGCCTGCGGGCTGGATGCATCATGTGCAGGTCATGCCCACCCCAGCTCTGTGAAGGGGGAAAATGTCATAAAATGTTACATGATAGCAACAGGATGCTGTGAGTTTGACACCCGTGGCCTAGGTAGACATAAGAGTGATCTAATATGTCTCTGCCCATTTATTTCTATTTCATATTAGTTCTCTTGGCTGGGGTCTATGGAACCTGAAGTCTAATGTACCTAGTATCCTATAATTTATTTTAGAATCTGTCTGGCCAATCATGGAAAAAGAGGAGGGGAGGAGGAGGAGGTTTTTTTTTTACACCAGACAACAAAGCAGCTAACAATTGTGGTTATGCCAATTGTGGTATACCAGAGTAGGAGACACATCATAAAACTGAATAGCTTCTAACATTTTAACACTCTGCTGTAGGAAAAGAGAGAACCAGAAAGTGAGGGAGAATGGAAAACATCTTATGGAAAAGGCTGTTTTTTTGCTTTTTGTTTGGTAACCATCAGAGTGTAAACTCACCAACTCTTTATTTTCAGAAATTGAAAAATGATATATTCAGACTACAATATATCACAAAACTTTATCTGAACTTGGAAAGGGTTTTAATGTTAAGGGCCATCCTGAGAGGTATAAAAGAGAAGCTATTTTTCTGCTAAAATCTAAAATCTGCAACAATTACTTACTTGCTTTTATAATGATTAGAGAGAAGTAGGAAGTGTTTCTGGTTTGATTAGGTGCATAAAATCCATGAAGAGATCATGACTGAAGATATACTTTCTTTTTTTCATGGGGATAATATTTCATGATTTGGAGAAGGAGGATAGTGGTGAGGAAGTAATTAGCCATTTGTGATTAATTCTTTTCATGGGTATTTTGTTTCCTTGCTTCTGTGATGCTGCCTGGAGCCAATTTTTTTAAAAAGATATAACAACAATCACAGAAATAATTTTTCTCAGTAATTTATGGCAATGCTAAAACTCAGAAGGCAAGCCAATGCTGTCAAAAAGGGAGACACAGACTGAGGATTTAATCATTGGTAGCAAATGAATCGGCACAAAAAACCAGGACAAAACTCTGTATGATAGAAAGTACATTTTATTAACTTCTCAGCTGTGGTCATAAAACTATCTGTTACACAGTTTGATGTGGCCGAATAGACTACAATGATATGATCTCACTTCCTTTTGATGCTATAAAAATGGTTGTATTCAGTCATGGTCACTTTAATGTGGTCAAAAATGTTGACCTTAGTCCTTTTTTTAGCTGATGAGAAACCTTTAGATGTTTGTCAGGATTAAGCACAAATCATCCAACTGAATCAATCAAATTCTTTGGTGTGATGGACCTCAGAATTCAAGAACATTGGTTTCACATGCTACTGGCCTCCCCAACCAAAAATCTTAACCTTAGGGTTAAGTTGGGGCAGGTTTCAGTATGCCTTTTATTATGAAAGCCAATTTTTATGTGATCTTTGGAAGTTTCATCCAACAGCCAGTGGAAACTGTTATATGGATCCACGGAATTATTAGCAGGACACAGCAGGAATGGTAAAGAAGTCTTTATTGAAGTTTTAAGTAAAAAGCTGCTGAGCCATGGCAGGCGCCAGCTTTCATAGCCAGCGCTGTCCAAAGCTTCAGCCACTGACGGGACTTTATTTCTATAAACTTCACTCTATGGCCATATTTGGTAATATTTAACAGAAACAAACATATCCTTTCTATTTGTGTAAATTTCCTGAATTAAAGTTTTTAATTCAGTAATTGTGTTTAATATTTCCCACTTAATTAGTCAAACTGGATGTTGACCCTCAGGTATTACTCCAGGAGGCCATCCTGAACAGAACTGAACTGCCAGGTAAGCAGTCCATATTCTATGGTACTCATAACTATCATATCATAAATGTATCATTCGATAAGTTTCCAGTTATTCTGAAACAGAAAGGAATGAGTTGTTTCTAATCTAGTCAATCTTTTAGATCTCTTACCAAAGGTTTCTGAACATATGACCATAGATGACTATACATTTATATGCACATTTGGGCACATTTTGCCATTTAATATAGAACTAGTGTGCCAGAAGTAGTTGGATAAAATGTCTGATTTGTTTAATTAAACCACTTCTTTCTATCCTCAGATAAGATCTCGTCTTATGCCAGTTTTAGCTTCTTTAATCTCTTGTCCCAGTGAACATAGAGTCAAGTACACCCTTTATTTAGACACTGTTGAACATGGTGCTGCCTTATTCTTTCTGCTTTTTGGCAATCGGGTGAAGTAGCTCTTTTTCCTTTTCTCCTGGATTTTACTTTTACAGTATGGGCTTTCCTTATGGGTTCTGACATCCTTAGTAGAACACTTCAAACAAAATGTTTTGCCCCCTCCTCCCCACTTTGGCTTTGTTCTGATTATTGTTTAAAATACAAAGATTATGAGGTCAAAACATTCATAGCCAATATTTCCCCTAATGAAAGATGTAGTCAGGCATAAGTCAATGATCAAATCCATATGCTGAGTGTTCCATGCTACAATGATTTCCACAAGACAGGACTTCAATAAATCTAATTTTGAAAGAAATTATATGCATCTGATGCTGTTGTATTACCAGCTGCCACCTTTATACTGTGCTATCCACATTTCAATCTTTTTGCTTGATGAAATGATACTATACTGATAGGCATGATAAAAAGGCTAAAACAATGAGAAGCAGAATGTGAAATAAAATTTACCAGAATCTTCAGCTGGCATTTTATACGTTACTGAGCCTGCAACATTTGGCAAAGATAGGACACAAGATTACAAATAATGTGAACCAATATAGCCTGGAGACCTTATTTAGCTGCTCTCACAATGCAAGACTTCCAAGTGATCTGATGATTTATCAAAACAATAGAACGACAAAATTAACATATGTCATTTATAGCTGTTTGTGGAATTCATTGCAAGAGAAAAATCAGATAGTTATGAACAGTCTTAACAGAATGATTACCAAAAGAATTAAGTTTTGAATACTATTTGTTAAAGGATCAAATTTTAATTTCCAAAAGAAATTATAAAGAAAATGTACAGGAAAATCTAGGCTATAGATTGTGTTCCAGATATGTAAACTACATTTTCCATCATTCCCATCTAGTTGATTGCTAGACATGATGAACCAGAAGTCCTATTAGCCTTAATTGTCATACAAGATGCAGTCTAGCCCAAGTATTGACACTGCTTGTAGCCTTCTAATATCCACTCTATCTAATAAGACAGCAAACAGGCAGTTTGGAATAAACAGAGAATGTTTCTTGGGTGGTGGGGAAGGGAGCCAGTGAACATTTAAGTACTTTCCTAAGAAGAGAAAATACTGTTATGTGATTATTCCTCTGCTCTCCATAACTGTTTAGTAAATTCTGTAAGCAACGATAGTATTTCATATCTTGTCTGTGTAATCAATAGAAGCTTCCATCTGCCATGAAACGTATCCTTCCTCTTTTTGAATGTCATATATCACCCTTTCAAATGCTGCTGCCAGGAATGTGGACACAGTCTTACATTGGCTGAATGAAAAACTTTTTTTTTTAAGAATTGCAAAATAATTTGTATTATTAAAGCGACTGGTTTTTCTCGTTGATGGAAACTAGCATCTTTATATAAATCACAATTTTCCTTATATTTCTGCTTTGGGGTTCTTTTTGTAATAAGTTTCCTGTGAATAAATTGCACACTGGTGTTTTTGCCCACGTGAACAAGATTGTACAGCAAATGAGGGATATGTCCAAACAATTGTCCCACAAACACTGAACAACCTATTTCTAGGTGCTTCCTAGAAGCTACTAAAGGATGATCACTCATCTCTGCGAAGAACCCCCAGAATTAGTAAATTTGGTCAGTTTCAGAAAGGGAAAGAGGAAGAACTAGAAAACAATCTGAACCTCTAATGTAGCCCTATATTGTAATATTCTATAGACTCCAAAGCTGTTTCTAGAGGTATTATACTCCTGTGCATTTATAGCTTCTTCCATAAATGCTAGATAATGTGATAGCTTTTGCAGCTTTAGAGCTGAAAGAGCAAGTGCTTAAAGTCAAAGCCCAAAAAATCCATTGTCAACGGGATGACAACGTTTAACAGTTAGGATGTTAAATTAGAACAGGTATTTCAGTTCAAATCTAGCCTCAGCTACGCTCCAATTTACCTCCTTTGAATGCCTGGAGGAAAAAGGGGAGTATAAATCTAATGACAAAATAATAAGGCTGAGCACTACTTCATATTCAGTTCCAAAAAGGTGCTTTGAAGAACACAGATGCTTCAGGCGGATGCTCTGTTTGCACTCCCGCATCTTCCAAAGCTCTTTTTTTTTTGGAATTGGATCCAAAACCCTGCTGTGTTCTGCTAAATGATTTCACCAAATAGGATGGGGTGGGAAATTAGAGCAAACATGCAAAGAATTGCACTGTATCAGAATAAATATACCATCATTTTGACTCATTCTGGATCAATTAAATGAGTCATTCGGTATCTGCTCGCGTCTGACCTCAGTCTTAATCTCCCTTAGAAAGTAATATGGTCTGGATGGTGCTTTTATTACATTTCTTTTTGCACAATTCAGTTAATAAATTATATATTAAGTGGTCACTGACTGGAACATGATGGGGTAATGACTTCTATAGTGTTCTCTAATCCAGGCTGTGCTCAAATCAACAAATGTCCTGCCTTGACCCACTGGCAGGTAGAAGAGCTGTTATACATGTTTCCAAAATCTTTTTGGCTAGGTTGGCATTTAGATCAGGAGTTTCTCTCATCATCAATGCTTTTTTTTTTACACTTTCTTCTCTCTGACCATTGTCATCCAGTTATCCTCCTGAAGTATTGCTGGTAACGGGGTTCATTGCTCCAGTTGCTGCTTCTATCATTAGTCCACCTTCACTCCCACCCTCCACTCATTCCTTGTTATGTACTCTGGTTAGATTTGGACCAGGGGCCTCCAACTGCTGATACTGAATATATAAGGAAACAAAGCTTGCCTTATATCATGCTGCATTCCCCCTTAAACTGGTAAGCCATCTTATCCAGGTTTGCAGTTTCCTCAGTATTTGCTGTCTGCCTTTCCCCCCCTCCTCACAGCTATTCTACACCTCCCTCCTTTCCTCCAGCTGAAAAGCAATTTTGAAATCAATATTTTTCTCTTCCAGATTGTAATTGTGTTTTAGGTGAATTAGGCTATAGATCAGGGTGGGATTAGTTTATAGATCAACTTCTGGCCTGGATGCAGCTGACGTACACCCATTATTTCCCCGTTCCATCTGTTTGGCCAGTGTCAATGTATGGATGCCTATACAGCTATATGAACAGGGAGGGAGGAAAATGTGTTCCATGTAGCTGATGAAACTTCCCAAATATAAGACTCTTCTGATGTTCTGTGTTTGGGAGGAGTGCTTGTTTTATAAGTCTCTCTTGTACAAAGCAGTTCTGAAATAAGGGAATTTCCTCAAAATAAGTGACAGCTAATAGTCCTGGGAGCAAAACGAGAAAGACTGAAGAGATATAAAGTTGTGGAGAACTAGTAACACTGAAGGGAAACAGCAAATGCTTATTGGCTTTATAGCATGTCAGAAGAAAAGAGGCTTGTATCCAATCACATCCTCTGTCCTTTCATCACAACTTTTCCATCTTTCTTGCAGAAACCCATTCTATCTTTATAACATCCACCAGATATATCAGTTTCTGGATACAAGATTGGGCCACTGGAAATGTGATGACAAGCTAAGGCCTTATCTGAGAATGTAAATCAGCAGATGTAAATGAAACTCTGATTAGAAGAGGGAGGTATAACTTTTATCTGGTTGCATTTACCATGTTATTAACATCAAGTTCAGCTTAAGGGGAATTTATCTGTTTTTTGCAGAGTGATTCTGAGTTATAACAGTCTTTCCCAGTATGATATTATCCAGATTAAACTAAAACTCCTATCATTCCTGATCACTGATTCTATTGTTTAGAGTTGATAGCAATTGCAGCCAAGGCTATTTTGAAGGTCTGATATTGGAGAATGCTGATCTTTGAAGTTTTAATCACTGATCTGATATACAGTAAAGTTAGTCAATCTGTACTTGCTACTAACCATATAAAACAAATCAAATATTCTTTTAGTTTTTTATTCACTGGATGTGTTAATCTTCTTACTGAGTATATTATGGCAGTCTGGTAGTTCAAATAAAGTGATTCAAAGTTTGTAGTTTTGAGGAACTTCAGCTTGTGCACTAGTGACAGCTTTATAAGGTAAATTAGGATTTCATGGCCATTGGACAATCACAGATATATCACAGTGAAAATCAACTCAACACACATGACAGGAAATACGCAGGAACTGATTTTCTGCATTATTTGAGCCAACAATGATCTATGGTTGTGGAAAACTAGAAATACACCATTACTATTAGGTAATTATCTCATGTACTGGCTACTTCATATTTACAAAGATGATGCACCAATTGTAGTGACTTGTCCTTGAAAATAAAAGGAGAGGTGTTGGTTTTCCTGAAGTCCCTTGGGAAATTTCTTAGTTTCACCGACAGTTTGAAAGAAGTGACCTTGTTTTTTAACTGAATTACTTCCAAGCTACTTCAAATAGATAACTTTTCAAAGGCATAGAAAGTTATGAAATGATTGTGGTCAGGAAGTAGATGTGTGACCAATATTAGAGATCACATAGAAGAAATTACTTTAAAATTTATCCTTTGGCATGGATGAAATCTTATTTCACTTCTATGGTGCCAAGAAAGTTGACTCGTTGGAATTTTTTTCAGTAGTGAAATGTCCTGTGTAGGAAAGAAGGCTCAGAGACTATGGTTGAATTTGAGGATGCACTCACTATAATTCATCTTCACAGCTTGTTTTAGATACATCTCATTGTCTTACAGTAATTAATTTGTAATGTATTTAGAGACAATGTTTTATATTAATTCCAGTTTAAATGCTGCTATTCCTCTTAGTGTCCATGAGGACTAGACCTCACAAATGGTTTAAAAGTTATGATTTTCACAGCACTTTATTTGGATCTGAAGATCTTGATAATTATAGATGAAAACCTAAGGTATAGGTTATAAATATATTTTATATAAAATACCTTAAAAAGATTGCTTCTCACCTTCAGTTTTTCTTGATTAGATTACCTAAAAATGGAATATATCTATTTCAAATTAATTAATGACTGAATACCAAGAATTTGCCAATTTTTAGGAAAAATATAAAAGAGAGGTAAGGTGAATTAACTATTTGACTGTAGCTGTAACCTGATATATCCCTTCAGAGTTGTAGTCCTTCTGATTCTTTCGGAAAAAGCTGCATTGGTTGCTCATACAATAGTTACCATTAATGTATAACATCGTAAGTGTTTAATTTTGGCTGTGCACTATGGCAATCAGGTAGCAAAAAATGTGCTGCTAGAACATTGATATAGTTGTATAGCAATGTTTTTCTTTTTGTTAGACTCATCCATGCAGTTGTATCCTTGAGATAAGAAATCCATAATCATTCTTAGTCCATTCATAATCATTCTTACTCTTACAGTGCAATGATTAAACATGGCGTCCAGCTGCACTACAAGAAAATAGTGCAATTGTTTGGCTGATTTATCTTAGCATCTTAAAATTTACATGCCAAGAGAAATTACGTTGACTCATTTTGCACATTGAACAGAATTCAACCAGTTGCTTGCCACTGGTATGTACTCAGAAATAAGCTTAACCAATCTTGTTAATACAAGTATTCCTCAACTTACAACCATTAGTTTAGTGACCATTCAAAGTTAAAATGGCACTGAAAAAAAGCAACGTACCACCATTGCAGCTTCCCCATGGTCATATGATCAAAATTCAGATACTTGGTATCTAGCTCATATTTATGACAGTTGCAGTGTCCTAGGGTCAAATGGTCATTTTTGGTGACCTTTTGACAAAGTCAATGGGAAAACCAGATTCACTTTACAACTGTGTTCTAAAAAACTTAAAAACTACAGTGACTCACTTAACAACTGTGGCAAGAAAGGTTGTAAAATCAATAATTGTCCAATTTAGCAATCAAAATTTGGCTCTCAATTTTGGTCGTAAGTCAAAAACTCTCTGTAAATAAAGTATGATAATTCAAATCTGCAAAACCCCATCTTTGTCACACGGATGCAATCTTTAGAGACTAAGCTTAAGCTACTTTGAATGTATACTTTTAAAAAATAGAAAGCATGCAGCAGTAGGATATTTTTTTCCTTCCATCTCTGATACTTGATAATTTGGGGATAGTGCTGATATATGGTTTTGAGAATTACAAAGAAGCTATACTGCTACATTCTGTATCTTGATACCTGCAAAATAATTTCATCAGTTTTTAAACAGGATAGGATTTAATTAAATAGTGTACCTATCTTGGAATTCTTTAGAAGGTTTTTTTTTTTTGCATAAAAGGACTCTGTTTTTATATCTCATTCACAGAGTGCTTGAAACTTCTTCTGCATTTCTCTTACTGGTGGCTTTCCATCTTTATTTTATTACTGGATTAACAAAGAACATTTCTGTTACATCTCTTTCCATCCTTTCAGACCCACACTTCCCAATCTGAAAAGCCTCAAAATCCAATTCCTTCCTGAATGTTTTCCTTTAGAATTTAACAGATGCACAGAGATCTGGAAGGCTGCAGATTGGCGGACAAATTATTGTACTGAGGAAGAGAAACACACATATATACCCTATAGCTATTTCTTCACCAACTAAATGTAAGAATTAACAGATAATCAGAGTTGAAAGGGACCTTGTAGGTCATCTAATCCCACCCCCCACCCAAGCAGGAGACCCTACACCATTTCTGACAAATGGCAGTCCAACCTCTTCTTGAAAGTCTCAAGTGATGGTGCTCCCACAACTTCCAAGGGCAA
This sequence comes from Laticauda laticaudata, assembly GCA_004320025.1. Taxonomy (NCBI): domain Eukaryota; kingdom Metazoa; phylum Chordata; class Lepidosauria; order Squamata; family Elapidae; genus Laticauda; species Laticauda laticaudata. The sequence continues at coordinate 24,821 of BHFT01050580.1, forward strand.
TTTCTGTTCCATTGGTTGATTGTTCTCACTGTCAGAAAGTATCTCCTTGTTTCCAGGTTAAAGCTCTCCTTGTTCAGTTTCCATCCATTATTCCTTGTTTGGCCTACAGGTGCTTTAAAAAATAGCTTGACCCCTTCCTCCCTGTGGCAGCCCCTCAAATATTCTTCCTCCCTGTGGCAGCCCCTCAAAGACTGCTATCACGTCTCCCCTGGTCCTTCTCTTTACTAGACTAGCCAAGCCCAGTTCCTGTAATCGTTCTTCATGTTTTAGTCTCCAGTCTCCTAATCATCCTGGTTACTCTCCTCTGTACTTTTTCTAGAGTCTCAACACCAAATTCCATCCCATGAATATTTAACTAAAATTCCTCTCTTTTGAAATTTTGAAAGCTAATTGTTTTTCAGAAATTTGAATGAGATAGGTAAAATATATGGTGACCGATTTTTGGAATAGTCACTGGATATCCTTCTGCCCCCTTATGTAAATATTCCATCTTCTTTCTTTATTTTAAGAGGTTTCCCACTTTGTCAGATTAGTGATACGTCACTGTATAATACAATGGGTGTTTGTTCTTTCTGGAAAATTCACTTCATATAATTCCCTGAAACAATTCCCCTCATTGATTCAATTTGGAACCCACAGGGTTCTCGCCTGTTGGGATCTAGGCTTCCTCAAGCTTTTCTCTTTAGTCCTGCCCTGTATCCCCTGGCCACCCACAATCGCATCCCTATTTTGGCACCAGGGCAACACAGGCTGATTTACTCTAATTAATGATGCCACCTGGGTTGGATTTCATTAGCTCCAATTTACATAACTAACTGGCTCTTCTGAGCAAAAGGCCTCAGGCCTTCCACAGATCTGCCTTCCTGCCAGTGGTTAAGGATGATTCTCTGTAGGCCTACTTCCATCCCAATGTGGCCAATCCCCAACTTTTCCATTAGGCCTCCTATAGTTTAAATGAGGCACAGAATGCCATCCCAACTTCTATCTTGGGAAAAAACACTTTTCTTCCTTCAGCACTGGTGCACCTTCTGCTTTCTATAATTAGAAATGTTCAGGTCTGCCACCTAAGGGGTTTCCTTTTAAATAATTCTTTCTCTCCCCCTCTATTTTAGACACATGCTGAGAAAACAAATTGCAATTAAAATAAACTATTTCTTTAAAGTCAGGAGATAGGTATAGTTGTAGGTCGAATAAAAACAGGCATTTGGAAATGGAAGATTTGTTGGTAAGAGGATGGTGGGGAAACTGGGAAAAAGTTGCTTTGTTCCATGTAGTTGTGCTTTGCCTCTCCTGGCAGCCCATTCCTCTTTCCAAACATTTATTTTCAAAAGTATCTCTGTCACATGGAGTCTGGGATATTTTTGAAATGACAATAGAGAAACTCAACAAGAGGCTGCTTCAGTGGTAAATTAACAGTGAGATGATAACATGATTTATCCCTGCCATTCTGTTCCAGATTTTTTTAATGGAAGCCTCTGCTTCCATTCTCCAAAAGAGTTAGAAAAGATAGTGGGTCAAGAGTAATTATCTTTTATACCTTTAAATCTGTTGGGACAAATAGCAAACTAGATTTCTCCTCTTATAAATCCAAATGGTGTCTGAAGGAGTCCACCTGCTACTTTGGATCGAAACCTAATGAATACTAGAGTCTGAGAGCTTTAATCCGAATCTACAAATGAAAATAGAATAACTAAAGCTATAGAGAGAAAAACAGCTGATTATCTTTTGATTATCTTTTCTTGGTAGATGTGCATGTTTTTTAGTTCAGGGCTTCTCTTTAACTTCCTCTGAAAGCAATTGCCACAAAGATACTTCAACTCCAGAGGTGGTATTCAGCAGGAGAACCGGTAGTGGAAATTTTGAGTAGTTTGGAGAACTGGCAAATATCACCTCTGACTGGAGATTTTATAGTATCCTTCCCCTGCCACACCCACCAAGCCATGCCCACAGAACCGGTAGTAAAAAAATTTGAATCCCACCACTGTTCAACTCACATAGCAAATATAATACATAGGTCACCATTTCACATTCTCTCCATAGTAATCCCAAGTGAAAATACTGCTTATGACTCGGCTCCTTCTGTGACATTTTAAAATGATTTCAACCCAAGTTACAACATAGTGAAGGCATAGGGAGGAACCTAGAGACAGCAAAGTCCCACACCCTGCTTCCTCCTGTAGGTCTGTAATTGGAAGATGCTTTTCTGACTGGCTGATGAGGTGAAGAAAAGCAAAGATGGCCAAGCCAGAAAACTCTGCCAATCACTTTGCCTGCCATAAGTTGAACACACATTACCAGGACAGCATCATTTGGCAGTGAGTCAGAACAGAGGCAAGAGAGACAGGATAAAGGTTTGCTATGGATAAGATTGCAGTTTAATTCAACAGTGGCCCCAAGTCTCATTTTTCTATCTGTAAAATGAAGGAGATAACTACCCATTTTTGAAAGATTGTTATAAATGTGAACTACACAAGAAAATCTTTCATTCTGCTTTAAGCTAGTCATAAAAGTAGAATGAAAATGTAGATGAATAAATTTTTATATATGGATTACTCATTTCCCTAAAATTTACAGTTGTGAGATATAGACTTAACATATTGGGTTTCCTTTTTCCATGAGATTACTTCAGGTTTATCTCTGATACTTGTAATAGTTCAGAAAGATGTGTGCACATATGAATAAGCGTATGTATATGTATGCCCATGTCATTACAAAAATTATCAGAGCAAACCGCCTATTATTTAGTGTAATTTACTCTTCTCCCATTGGGTTCTTTCATCCATATACAACGAAGCCATGTGGAACTAAACCAAATAGAGGATTACAGGGCTTCAGCAGGCAAAAACACAAGAAGGTGGATGAATGAGGCCAAGCCTTGCAATGAGCAGGAAATGGGGAGCATGACAAATTCAGCAGTGTGCTTGCATTTAAAATGATTGTGATAGATGAGTATCATGCTACAGAAGAGCAAAGGAGGTAGACAGGGAGAAAAGAAAATCAAACACACAGGCCATGCCACTGACGCTGTCAGCATGCACACTGAACCTCATCCGTTTTTTATTATGCATTAGGAAAACATGGACTTCAGTCTGACAGTGTACAGAGGCGTTGCTGTTTCTGGGGGGTGAAAAACTATTTTTGTTTCTTTCTAGGCCAACAATATGGGTTTTTCCCCCCCTATTGCCTAAACCTAATGTTTGTAGTTTCCATACAGGTGCCTTTCTTCTTTTTCATAATTCCAAAATGATGGCTCAGTAGACAGAAAATGTGTTTTAATGTGCTAGGAAAATAGTTCCTTTGGCTTATTGCTTGTTTGCTTGCTTTTAAAAGCAAAGGAAAATTTTTCCTTTGAAATAACTAGCATCCCAGCAATAACTGATCCTTTATAGTATGAATCAATTAGGCTGAGCAGATTATTTGACTATTAAGAATAGTGATTCTCCAGTGGCCTCAAGGAAGGGCTGATTATAGTGTGACTTGGTGGATGGGGGAATAACCTCCCCATATTTGTTGCATCCACCAACTTATGCATCATAGAACAGGAAGGTTTCTATGTCATTGATTCTCCCCTCAGTCCATCAACATACAGTACATTCTTTCAAGAAAATTATCAACATCATTTCTAGATTTCATAAGTGGGAAACTTGAGCTACAAATTCTAAGAAATCTGCAAAGTACCATTATTAATCATTTCCTAGGAAGCATATGCCTATCTCAAGCTCTGGTCAACTGGAAAAAAGCTCTAAATTTTTTTAAAGTCATACTAAAAATTTACCTATGTTAGCAAGCTAAGCATGGCACTTTTAGGAGGATTAAAATCTCTTCTCTCTCCTCCATCCCAAAGAAAACATTGACAAGAATGCTCACTTGTTGTGATTGTTTTTGTGTTATCCACTGCCATTGCAGCTCTAACATGCTGTTTCTTCAGTGCCATTTTTTCTTCCAATTACTATGGCTCTCTTTCTTTTTCTCTTCTTCACAATCATAGTCTATCCAAAATCAGGAACTGGATCTTGATGGATGAACTTATTATAATATGCTACCTGTAAGATTTGAGTATGAAAAGTAGTGCCCTCATTCTGACAAGATTTTCATTCCCTTTCTGTAATATACTTCAGCGCATACATGTATTAAAGGAGGTCTTTTTCTATTGCAGAAAATATTCACATAAAGGTCCTTTCCTATCTTTGAGTTAATCCTAGTGTCTTGTTATGGTTACCTTGAGGAGGCTTCTCAATTGTCCTGAAAGTTGAAAAAATATGTAGAAAATAAAGGAGAGAGTAAGAGCAAAAAGTGCACATCAGTTTTGTTTTTCAATAATAAAAAATCAGAGGATTGGGAATAGAATAATAAGTTGTAAAACACTAGCTTAGAAAATATGTAAAATATTTGCTAAGGTTCATTTGTTATTTTTCCCTTTTTCCACTACCCAAAAAGATAAGAGAATTAAGAAGTTCTGTTGGCACATAGACTCTAGGAGGAGGCTGTCTCTCAGGGAAAATGAGTTAATTATAACATCTCACCCAGAGAATTGTTTGTCCCAAAGATAATTCAACTGAATGCACCTCACAGTTGATAAGAATCTGTTGGATAGTCTATGTAAGACCAAAGTATGTTTTTAATCTTTTGCATATGGCTTATTCTGGCATAAGGAAATGACAGGCTCCAAATGCTGTGTGTAGGTTTAGCTAAAAGCTATTTAACCTACATGAATTTATCCATCACAAGCTTCAGAACTTCAGGAGAAAGCCTGCAGGGTATTTGATTTGCCATTATGGTATCAGTAACCTCACACAGGTTTTCTATATCTCTGTTTTCTTGCACCCAGATGGAATATATGACATACAATTGGGGAAATGTTGGCATTTCCATGACAGCATTTTCATTGGTAATATCAGTATGGATATGAAAAAGTGTCATTCTGATTTTTTATAAATTAATTAGGTTTAAAAGGAGAGAAGAAAAGCTTATTAAAATAGAGAAACATTGACAATTTTTGACATGTCTTAACTACTAATAACGGAAATTTTTTGAAAAGGAACAAGCAGAATTTTTTACTTTTAGTTATCTGACAAAATTTACCTTGTTGATTTGAAGGTTAGCAATACTTTGTCAATGAAACTTCCTTCAGGTTAATACAATATCAGGTTATTGAACCAAGAGCACAGAAGGGCCAGGCCCAAGGGCATTGCTTTCCTTTCAGTAACCAACTAGATGCCTCTTGGAATCCCACAGACAGATTGTAAATCAAATAGTACCCTTGAAGAGCAAATAGAAACCATAGCCAGGATGGCTTTCCCACAGTTTAGGATGGTGCACATGCTGTGGGCCTTTCCTGGAACAGGATGTCACGAAAATGGCTGCTAATATCTGTTAGATTGCTATAATTTGCTCTATATGGGTTGCTTTTAAAGACCAATTAGAAACTTCAGGACATCCAGAATGCTGTGGCATATATGCTCAGTGATCAGTCACAGTACTCCCACATTATATCTCTGCTGTGGAAATTACTCTTGCCTCGACGTTTCCTAGTACAATTCAAGTTATTGGTTACTCCCCATAAAGCTCTAAATGGCTCAGGACTTTGATCAGTGTTTGGATTCAATTTTTTTTACTACTGGTTCTGTGGGCGTGGCTTGGTGGGCATGACAGAGCGGGGGTGGCTTGGTGGGTGTGGCAGGGGAAGGATACTGCAAAATCCCATTCCCTCCCCACCCCACTAACCTGCTTTCCAGCTCCGTTCTCCTGTGCAGGGCACCAAAAGGGGACCCAGCCAATCAGCTGGGACTTGGGAGGCAGAGAATAGATGGGGGCGGGGCCAGTCAGAGGTGGTATCTGATGATTCTCTGAACTACTCAAAATTTCCGCTACTGGTTCTAAGAACCTGCTGAATACCATCTCTGACCTGGATACCTTAGGGATGACCTTTCCCCAGTAGTTTGTGCCAATCTTACCTAAACAACTAGGGAGCATCTCTGAAACCCTCTTCTGCCAAAGCAAGGCCTGATGATAGGTATTCTCTGCAGCAGGAACCTTCCCCTGGAATAGAACAGATAAACTGATAATGTAAGTCAAGTGTTGTTGTGAAGTGAACTATCCATAGTCATTAAACACATCACATAACTGGGGCTTGGGATTTCCTGATGACTTCCCCATTGACTGGGCTTGTCTGGCAGTGAATATTGTAAATGGCATCCCATGGCTGTGGGGATGGTGTGATGTCTGGAACTTTGGGGACTCATCATAAATCTCCTTTTTCAACTATGCATGGTCACTGAATCAGCAGTCAGTCAGTGAGGGCTATCTATAATAAAATTTGTTAGAAAATGTGCTGCCATTAAGATTATGATTATTAATAGAGATGACCTAACTGTATTTACCAGACATGTCAATATTCTCATGGAAAGGATCCATCAGAAAAAAGATATGAACAATGCTGCTGACAAGTCAGCAGGTGTGTGATCATTTAAGTCTTTGCTGTCCCACACTGCCAGCAGCTCCCTACTTTTCCTACTTTTGACAGCAGCTGTTCTACAGATCACAAAAACCCTATGGAGCAGTTGGAAGAGACAGAGGGAAGAAGGCTGCTTCTAATTTAAACTGCAGGGGGTATTCAGGGAGGCAGAAGGTAATTTCCCAAGCTGGAAGGTGTCCAGGATGTCAGGACTCCCATATATGAGATGTCTGATAGCTCAAGAGGCACACTCTCCAGTTGCACACTTCTCCTGCTGTGCTGCCACTCAGTAAAGTTCCACAAAAGAATCTTGCTTGGGTACAGCCTGCATTATAGTCCAGCCATCTTGGGTGATGCAGGTGGTGGGCGTAGACAGGATACACCAACACCAAAGCATGGGGAAGAAATTTCATTTGCAAAGAGAAAGAGAAAGGAAGCATTATAGCTAATTCTTCAGAAAGATTTGATCTCTCCTGATCTACCCTATTTATTATTTTTTCTTTGAAGCGTTTGCAGATGAGTTCTATTCTTTGAGAAATATTACTATTTCTGTAATATTTAGACTCTACTGATTTTCTACTTCCTTTCATTTTGAGATATTTGAAATGAGTATTTCTACTTTTTTTTCCTGGTTAGTCTAGGAAAAGGGCAAAATCATGCCTTTTTAGAACTGGAAATCCTGGGTTATAATTTCTTGCTTCTGTATTTTCTTACATCTGACTACTTTGAGCATTTAGTAAACACTTGAAAGAAGGTTAAGCCTTTAGTTTTATATAAACATGGTTTTATATAAACATAGTTTTATATAAACATGATTGTGCTCAGATTTCCTAAAAATACCAAGCAATGTCTACTCAACCTGTCAGCAGAGGCACATGTTTTGGTAGTTTTATATAAATGCTTGGGTTGTCAATACTATTGGTAATGGGATATATTTTTATTTTATTGTTCAGTACTGAATGCCTTATAGCCATGATGGCAAACCTATGGCAAGCATGCTGAAAATGGCACACCAGAACCATCTCTGACAGCATGTGAGCCATCGCCCCAGATCAGGTCCATTGTATATGCGTGCGCCTTCAGCCAGTCAGCTGATTGTTGGGTATCTGTTGTGCATGTGCAGGGGGCAGGACACACAGTGGGTGTGCATGCATGCGCAGGGGTCTGGGGAAGTCACGTGCGCATTGCATTGTGGGTCCAGACATGAGTGCACACACACTTGTGCACACGCATGCACTTTCAGCATGCAATGATGAAAAGGTTAGTTATCACTGCCATAGAGTGATCAACATACAGGGGGAAGGCGCAAGATGTTACTATATTTTATTGTTTTGTGTTATTAGTAGTTTTTAATAACATTTTCTTTCAGAAGAAATAAGATCGGAAAAGAAAAAGAAAAAGGATGACACCTTAAAAAATTAGAGTTTGGAGCAGAACCACAGCACATGAAAATCTGAGGAAAGTTTCTACTAGAGTAAAGAGTAAAGAACTATGAGAAATATTCACTACTGGGATTTTTTTTTATAGTTGTCTCTTTTTATGAAATGGCATTCCTATGCTGCTTGATCTCTTCAGTAACGGACTATATAGCTTGAAAGTTCATTTTTTTTGCAAGCAAATTATTTAGATCAGGTCTTTGTTTCCATGGCTGATAGCAATCCACTGCATCATTCCCTTGTTGAGTGCCAAGGCAGAGGGAGAGATAACAAGAAGCCAAAGTCATCTCAGCAGCCATCCATCATAACTTGAGCTCTTTGTTCTGACAGCTGTTTTTGTCTCTAATTTTAGAGCTACGCTCTATCAGAAAACCAAGATAAGAAAGAATCTTCAGCTTTTGATTGAAGAGATAGGGCAAGTATAGACACCCTCCAAACCACTCATGATACAAACTGTAGGCAGTCAAGCATCTTCCTAATTCCTATCAGGTCTTTGTGCGATATCTCAGAGAGTCAGAGTACGATCTTAGGATTTGACTTCCACATCTGCTTCAAGAATAGGTTCATAATTTATTCATAGATGCTAATAAAAAAACCCATATTTTAAAATGCAGATGGGCAACCTGCAGCTGAAGGGCCATATCTGGGTTTACTGCAATGATTCTGCAGTGCAATTGTCAAAAATTGCACTATAATTGCAGCATAATTTTTCATCATTTTGAGGGCAATGGTGGAGATCACCAAAAAATTGTAACGAAAGTGTGAAAATAATGTAACCCATTGGAAAAGCAAATAAAAATTTACAAAGAAATGGCAATCATAACTCATTATATTATCATCCCACCTGTTACACACTTGTGCCTCTCCAGTATGTGTTCCTCATAGCCACTGAAAGTTCCACACTCCTCTGTCCCCTGCTTAAAATGTGTTCATTTTACTATTTAGCTGTAGTTGCATTTTTTTATAATCAAAAATACGCCTCACCAGCTAGTTGTTTTGAAATGAGGGATATCAGCTAATATTAATGAAAACAGGCTGGATAAACATCTGTCCTGGATGGTTAGGAGGATTGTGGAATTCTGCCAATTCAAAGGAATCAAATTAAAGACCTTTCAGATACTTTTTTCCATCACAGATAAATATTAGAATCAAATAATTGCCTATTAATATTTGATTTTAGGTTACTGTTATTTTATATACTCTATTTTAATCCTAAAAGTGTAACATTAATCCTAGGAGTTACATTAGGATACTGTTGATACTCTTGTTCAATAAATCTTGAAAGATTTATTGTGAAAGCTTTCAGTTTTCTTCTTTTGCTTTCAGAATTAATAGTAGGTCTAGCTTTTGATAATTTCTTGACTTTCACTTTTTTACTGTGACTCTTTAATTATATTGTATATGTGTAGCTGAACACTGCTGCACCATGGCCTAATTTTGATCTTCATAAATAGATCAAAATCTCTACATTTCAACAAGCAAAAGGCTACAGCAGTGAACAAATTAACCATGTTGGAAGAGATCAAATGACTGAACCACAAGCATTCATGTCAGATCCGATAACGTGCATAAGGCGTGAAAGAGGTTGCAAGCATGAGCCAATTCCCACAGAAACAAAGGGAAAGTGCACTTCTGTCACTTTCCCTGTGAAAAGTCACGTTTGCTAAGGGAAGTCATGAAACCTAAGCCTTGGATCAAGTTTTCAAACAACTCTTCAGAAATATTCAAGGGATGGAATTTTATGTCCTGTCATGGACAGTCTAGAAAACATTTTATTTTGCTGTTCTGCCATTTACTGCCATGGAAAATTCAAAGGAGTGCTGTAGATAAGATCAGGGGTGTATTTCTTTAGTGGTTTATATTCTCAGGTCCAACAACAGCCCACACAAATGCTTCTGTATTTTCTTATTCCTGTTAGTATTTCTACCTCCATGGAAGTGCTAGAATGGAAGGAACTGCTGCGTTCAGGCAAAGCTATGAGGATTTTTTTTGTGAATGGGATCCATGCAAAATTTCCCTCCTGCATTCCTGTTTGAAATTTTTTATTCGTTTATCAGAATATAAAATACAGGAAAAAATAAAATAATGGGAACTAAGGGAGGGAAAAGGGAAAAGGAAAGAATGTGGGGTAGAAGGGAAAAAGAAAAACAAGGCATTGATTTCTGACACTACTTAACACAGTAGAAGATAATATTATAGCCTCAACTTTGTATTGTATAAACTTAATAATACATACTAGCTATTTCTATAATAAACCTGTCTAATCAGCAAAACCAAAATCAAAGTTTCATTTTTCCCCATCACAAGCAAAAAATCCACAAGCGATTTCCAAATGGAAACAAAATTAGATATGTTATTTTCTTTGAATAAATCAGTCAATCAATTTAACAATCTCTACCTTTGTTGTTGTGGGCAATAAAATATATTTCTGTTTGTACCTGTTAATCTTTATGAACTATCATCATTTATATTAATACATATAAATATAATCCACTATATCCTCTATTACCTACAGTAATACAAGCTTCATTAACTTGGTTTCATCCACATAAATTGGGATTGTAACTCCCAGAATTCCAGCCACAAGAAATTTAATCTAATGTAGCCTGCAATCAGACAAATTAACAATTTTAATTACAATTAACAATTTTTAATTACAATGGTACCTTGGTACTTAAGCCCATGTCACACTGAACCAACGGATGCAAAGAGGATGTAAAACGGACAAAAAAGCTTGCCATCCGTTCG
>BHFT01050581.1:0-23714 GCA_004320025.1 Laticauda laticaudata
ATCCGCTAGGCTTCCGTTGAGCATCCGTTTTACATCCGCGCTATGTCCTCCCGCCGTCCGTTCTTTTCCAGTCTCTTTATGCAAATTTGGGGCACTTTTGAGAGCAGATAACAACGGGTGGAAAATTTTCTCGTCCGCTGTGTCTTTTTTACATACATTTTGCATCCGTCGGGCGATGTGACCTAGCCTTTACTGCCAAGGAATTCTTTACCCCAATGATGTCATTAAAAAAAACCTTACAAAATATCTCATGGAAACAATAAATAAATAGTCACAATGAAAGATGTTCCAATGTGTTGGAGACTTTTTCTTGCAAATGCCTGAGGTGCATTTAATCTACTCTTTGAAAGACTCCCTAGATACCATTTTGGAAGATTGTGCTTAATTTTAGGCAGCATAATTTTCTCTATACTGGCAGAGTGCTGATATGAATTCCTTGGCTATTTGAAGCTTGAAACCCTCTAGGAGAGGCTGTAAAATTATCTCTTTACAGGGAGGAGAAAACATGTTATATAAATGGTTCATTTTAAAGGACTTCACTTATTTACAGAGAGGAAAGAGCCTGGCATCTGTTGGTTTATAAACGTAATGGTCAATAATGTGAGTTTACTTTGGCTTGGTGGTCTCTTGCCTTGATAAAAGATGAACTCTGGAGAATTTTATTCCAGAAAAGGCTTTTTTCTGCCTTAAGCATTGTGCGTAAATGGCGTAGCATCTCTTATGTAGATTCAAATACAGGCTTCATTTTTCTTATCTCTTTATGCAAAATGTTAGAAGCTTAAGATAATTTAAAGGAGTACCCTACAAAACATTTAAAGGTGATATAAAGATGCTAAACAGATATTACCTGCTTGTTACAAATGCATTCAATATCCTTCTTTATAATAAAATCAAACAAGAATAACTATGTTTTTCAATGTCTTTAGTTAAACATTATTTTTAAAAGAACTAGGGACGTCATTGTTATAAATAATAGTGTCTCTGCTGTTAAACACATCTTGGACCCAGCTTTTCTGTGTTTTCTCCTCAACCAGCATTGTGAATTCACTAAGCTTATCTAGTACTGCTTTCCTTACTCTGCTTGCTTCCCTCTCTCTGTGTTTATCTTTGCATCCCAGTTAAAATCTGTTTGAAATGCTAACAAAGATTCATTTGGATCACAGTGTATGATTTAGCAAAATGAGACATGCATAATTGAATGTTCTTCAACTTTCCCACAATGAGTTATTTCAACTTTGAACTACTATCTTCCTTCTTTAAGTTTGTAATTTTCATCACATCTTTTTTTTTCTTTTGCAATTGTACATAAACATGCATTGCCATTTTAATTTTAGCAATATTATTTTAGCAATATTATGCTTTGGATACTCTTCTGACATACATTTAATTTTTGAGACGATAGCAACACATCCAATTTTTGTGTTACATATTTGATGAGGAAATGTTTCTGGTGTGGTATCCAGCCTCAAGGTGATGCTTTTAGCTTTCCTAATGCTATACTATTGAAAGAATCTTAAGAATTACTTGTTTGCATGTAAATCCATTGCCATGCCTAGCTTTGTGATATTTGCCACAGTCATAAAAGACAGAAACAAATTACAATTGTTCATTGACAGTTAATGCCATAGTGAAACATAGATTTATTTGTTCTTGCATGTTGTAAAGCTTTGCCTCAGTACTATGTGATTCCAGGGTTCTGTATAAGAAGAGTAAAAGGAGATACACCAATTTAAATTTTGAAATTCCAAAATGGTTTGTTCAGCTTCATCTGTTCTGTAATAATATTCATAAGGTATTTAACCTTGTTCTTTTAGCTTATTCATGTTAACAGTATAATAATCCTCTATCTTTTATATCTAGTCAGTTCCAGATAAAGCCAAAATAGGTACATGCTTGCAGAAAAGATTAAATTCTTTATAGAAGTGCCTAGTTAGGATTAACATTAATGCACAACATTAATATATGTTGTAGATTACATTGGGATGGATCTGTTCCAGAAATGAAGGCAACATACAGTAGACATACCATGCTCAAGTTATTATATTATTTGATAAAGCTAATGGCCGTATAAAAGAGATTGGGCATGCGCCAGTGGATTGGCTGTGTTTCCTTCTCGTAGGAGAATATTAATTTATTTAGATATGAATATGAATATTTTATGTTTTATACATGGATAAAATCTAAAATTTTATAGCAAATTTTTACAGTAAATCTGTCTCCACCCCAATGTGTTGCCATTGTGCAAAAGAGAAACAAGAATTTCCCTATTTACCTGAACCCTTCATTGGCTTACCAGGATTGAGACAAATATTTTTTGACAAATAGATTAGGTTTTCAAGCAATAGTCTTTGTAGAACCCTAACTTGTTCATGGAGTCTTCCGATATGAAGAGATCTTCTACGCTAAAGAGGTACATCATTCCAGCCTGTAAAGGGCAGTAGGGAACAGGTCAAGGGTATTATGGAAGAAGCATGCAGAAGCCCCTAAATTGGGGGTGGGGTATCACAGCTCTTTGTTTTTAAAAATGGTTTGTGAAATGTATCCTTGCTACAATGGGGAGGAGTGATTCAGTGCAATAGGAAATGCTAAGGAAGGAGTCACCCGGTGGGCTGGCACTTCATAAGCTGCACTTCAACCATATGTGAGGGATGCTGGTTGGGGAGAGCAGGAGATAAGTACTGAAGAGAGAGTATACTTACTTACTGTTACCTGGCAACATTGATCAGTCTTCTCTCTCTCAACTAACTGGGTTCCAGAAGAACAGTAGGAAAAAGAAAGCAACAGAAATGGCCTCTATTTTTCCAAGCCACCAAGTAAAGACTTTCCATGTCACCTTCACACTGTCTCTGATTGGAAACCATCTTATTAACAGATTGGAAACATATCCCCAGGACGGGTTCCAAAGGCACAAAGCTAATGAGCTTTACATTAGAGAGAAACTGACTTAAGTATCAAATAGATCGAATGTCATTAAATATCATTAAATCACTGAAGCAAGAGACCAAGTAATTGTTTCTTCATTTTTTGGGGGGGGGGTCTGTGTTATTTCGAATAATGGCTGTGGCAACACCTTGACTTAAAAGCTTAGCTCTAACTTATTTGGAACAGATTATCATTTTGTCATAGCTTGTCTTTTAGAGTGTCTGTGTCGTCTTTTCAGAAACAGAAATCAGGAATTTAAATCCCACACCCAATAGTTTTTTAATTGGACTGTAATAAGCATAACACTCAATAGTTACTGTGTATTTGATTGTTAAAAATGATGCTAAGTAATAACTGTACTGTACAGAAATGCAAAGAAAGTCTTCATGTAGGAATCTTCAAAAATTAAACAGAGAGAAGATCATGTATGAGATAATGCCAAAGAATACTTCTCAAGAGAATGTGCTCACTAACCTTGAAAACCATTCTTTTTCTTTTTTAGTGTCAAGATTTTGTTTGACACTAGGCTAATGTACTGTTCTTTTAAAGAGCAAATTAATTAAAGTTTGGTGGGGAAAATTTAACACCCAGAGGCTACTTCCAAAGCAAGGAAAATTCTCAGCTTTCCTTAAGCAAGGAAAAGGTTAAATTCTCTCTTGATGCTAGTTTTGATTTAATTATTTTAATATGCCATCCCTGCTGACTCCTTTGGCAAATTAAAATATTTGTAGATTAAATGCAAATATCCATTCAATGCAGGGGTGCACATCTTTAGGGTCTAGAATTTTCTGATCAGTCACTGCCATCTTAGATCTCATTAATGAACAGGCAAATGCAAAATGTACATTTTGTGTCATCATACATCACTATACTTTTGATTAGTGAAAAACTATGACTATTGGGAGTAGTAATGTAATGGATAGCATTGCTGCTGATCAACCATGATTTTGTACTCTAAAAGTTGAACTGTGCATTTCATTAGATTAGATTTTTAACACATTGCGTATAGATAGTCCTCAATTTACAACTACAATTGAGCCCAAAATTTATGTTGCTAAGTGAGACATTTGTTAAGTGAGTTTGTCCCATTTTATGACCTTTCTTGCCACTGCAACTGTTAAGTTAGTAACATGGTTGTTAAATGAATCTGGCTTCCCCATTGACTTTGCTTGTCAGAAAGTTGCAGAAGGTGATCCTGGGACCCTGTAATTGTCATTAATATGAGTCAGTTGTCAAGTGCCTGAATTTTGATTGTGTGACCATGGAAATATTGCAACAATTGTATGTGTGAAAAACAAACATAAGACACTTTTTCCATAGTTGCTGTAACTTTGAATGGTCACTAAATGAACTGTTGTAAGTTTGAGGACTATTTTATTTCTATTTTTGCCACAGCTACAGAGAAAATGCACTTGAGATTGTTCCTTGGAGTGAGAAAAAACACAGAGAAGAAGATTGGTGTGAAGGACCATCATGCAAGTAAGTATAATTTAATTTAATTTGATATTTGCATTGGTGATTAGACTTTTCCTTTAAGTTTAGTAGGAGCAACTATCCATGGGAAATCCTTCATCTACGTTTTCCTTTGAAAACAGAATGCCAATTTGCACCCTTTCTCTCTTTTTTTAATATTTATTTTTGTTAGATTTTTTGATACAGTAAAATTATTCAAAAGAAACAAACAAAAACAATAAAAAGTAAGAAACATTTGCTCATCTTACAATTTTCAATTCTTTTCCCCATCTTCTTTAGCTCTTTTTAATCCCCAAATCATTAATTCAATCTTTTGTTTTTTTCCAATAAAAAGCTCACATAAAGTTTCTAATCTTTTTTAAAAAATGTTATTTTTTTCCATGACTGTCTCTATTTCTGCAAATTCAGTCAACTTTATAACCCAATCTTCCACTGTAGGCCTTGCATCATTTTCCCATATTTTTGCATTCAGTAAGCTTTCTGCAGTTATTTCATTTCTTTCTCGAAAGAACTTGCAGTCCTAAATAGATGAAGAAACACTTCAAAGCTTTGAGTATGCTATGATAAAACTAAGTTTATTAATCAGAGCTCGCAGGCTTTCTTCAGAGTTTATATTAGGATACATATAGTTTAACTTTTTGTTCTCATAACCCTAATAACCGTAGATTTCTTATATGGAGGCTGCTTCCTCTTCTCTGAGTTTTTCTTCCTAATAATGTTGTGTCTTTGGGGCATTACATTAGGTCTTCTACTCATAACTAACTAGATTCTAGTAGTACTAACATCTGCTCAGAGAACTAGAGAATTTCTTTTTAAAAGAACAAATTTTCCCAATTCTGTATTTGATATGTAATTGATACTGCTTTAATTGCTTGTTGGAATCCACCCAGAGTTGATGTAAGATGGGTAGCTATGTTTTAAATAAAATAAATTTTAAAATGAAATAATTATTTACAATATTTTTTATCACATTTATTTTCTTTTCCTCTTTTCCTGCCTCTTTTCTCATAAAGTTTCTTTTTTACCTTTCTACTCCAGTTTCTTTCTAAGAAAGTGGCACTGAATGCTTTACTTTTTGTAATGCAAGTAATCATCTATCTCATCATATGCACAGAAATCCATATACAGACACAAAGCTATATCTACATACTTCTTGCTGTTGAACAATGGTTCAGTTACTCTGTAGAGTCAAATTGTTAATTTGGTTGCTTGGTAGACACATTTAGTAGAATTCCTACCATGACAAGGATAGAAGATAATATCCTTTCTTAATGCTCCTACCATCGTGAATTGCAGTCAGGAGTTAATCACAATGCCCTTTACTTGTACTTGGACAAAATTTTGCACTCCAATTAGAATTGAAGAGGCCCAGTGTGCCGATTTCAATTCATAAATTGAACAATTGTGTTCAATTTCTGAACACAAGGGAAACCCATTTGTACATTAGATATACTTTTATGCTTATATACAGAGACTAATTTATGCACTTCCAGTAGTGTAATAAAAATGTGGACAAACATAAACTCCTGTTGATGCAACAGTAAAGTTTAATTACTGAGTGATGAATGGAAATGCAGTAGGTGTAATCAATTTGTTTGTATATGGATGTTCCTTTAATGAAAATCCCTTTATATGTTGTAGAAATGTCAATGTAAGTCCTTTCTACATGTTTTTTTTAAATATACCAATGATGTCTCAGAATAAAATATTTAAAGGAGAAATGATTCTGGTTATCTATCTGTCTGTCTGTCTGTCTGTCTGTCTGTCTGTCTGTCTATCTAATTTGTATCTTACCCAATTCTCAATTACTCGAGTGGGTCTCAACAAGTAAAACAAGAAAAATACAAATAATTTAAAGACTGACATATCAGTATTTTAAAACCTTGTTTGGAAAGAATTTGCAATAGTAATAACATTTGGTTGTTGACATTGGTCAATCAGAAGTAGCGTACCCAAGTACAATGAAATTAAAAATGAAAGTAAAATTAGGAATAAAAAATAGCTGAATCACTAAAGGAGGAGATAAAAATAACATGAACTTGTTGATATAGTATACGGCTTTTTTGGGGGGGGTCCTTTTTCTTTTTAACAATGATTTTTTGAAATTAATCATATTGAGTTTTATAGCCACTAGTTGTTACTCATGCATTCAGTTCCTTTTCCACATAAACATCTGATTTCTGGATTCTGCATCTATATTTTTGTTTGTGATGCTCAGGTTAATTATTGATCCAGTTCTTCAAGATGAAAGTGAAATTTTGTTCGACTCTCAGACTGAATTGTTGAAATACAGAGCAACTGACCTTTCAATAAATTTAGTTACAAACTGGTACTGGAAACGAGCAGAGGAGATAGAAAATTACTCTATGCAGGTAAACACAAGTCTACAGTTATATATTTTCTTATTTCGAAAACTTCATATACTCTGCTTTGTGGAATTAAAACATATAGTTTCATATAGATTAAATCTGATTATGTTTCATATGCTGTACTTCCCTTTGGATATTATGCCCAAAGGTGCTTTTTCAAAAGGCAACTGGACTTTCTTTGTTTTTTCCTTAAAGACATTTTGTTTCTCATCCAAGAAGCTTCTTTGGCTCTGACTGGTTGAGAAGTGAAACGTCTTCAAGGAAAAACAAAAAAAAAGTCCAATTGCCTTTGAGACAACCATGGGCTGGATGACTGAGAATCTCCATAGACTTTGGATATTATATATAGTGAATATGCAATATGTAAAGGAATGTTTTCACTTGTAATCTACGATATCAGAGCTAGGTTACTAGTTTTATTATAAATTTTTTATAGCTTTATAGTGTTTCTTCAGCAACAAAGGTGGATAAGTGGGAGATGTCAGTTCATCTTCCAAATATTTTGTTGAGCTGAATTCAGTACATTTAAAATAAGCTTTCTATTTTAAAGTGTTCACCAAACTATAGAATAATGTTATTGTGAGCTCAGTCAAATCCCCAGCACGAGTATAAATTTAAAAAATTCTCAAAATAATATAACAGCTATCTTTTACTTGTGTTTTTGTTCATAAATTTAGAGGAAAGCTTTGTGAAAGTGGTCTTTCTTCAGGAATAGCCACCTCAATATCCCCATGAATGTTCAAGGCATTAGTTATTAATTATTGTAAGTTGTACTTCTGAAACTGAGAAAGATGCCTAACAGCATATTCTCTCATGGATGAGGAGATGTAAATTCTTCTTTGCCACACCAGTTTTAGAGAGTAATAATGTCAGGGCACAAGTAACATATTTTGTGTGAAAATTAGTAATTTCACATGTACTCTCTTGAAATCTTTTAGATGGATGGTATGAGAAGCTCAAATTGCATTGAGGTTTACAAAATCATCACTTGTCATAATTATTTGTCTCTGCTTTTTAGATTATTTTTCACTTCACGTAGAAGTCTCTATCCTAGGGCTTCTGTAGTGAAGACAGGGACAAATGATTTAGATCTGGCTGGAAGCCAAATAAAAGCTAGCCATCCCTCATCCCAGATAAGATACCATATGCTAACTGTTTAATAAATTTTGGGAATTAAATCGGTTCAGCCTGACATCTGGTATGACAGAATTTCAAAGTTTAGTATTAATGATTCAATATTAAATACCATTATAAAATGGTATATTGCAACCAGACCAGAGTTGTGAATTGTGTTTGAAACAACTTTCTGCAGTTTTGAAAACCTTGCTACAAGATTAGTAAGTCATTAATGACTTGACATTCTCGTTTCATTCTGTTTTCTCTGATTGTGGTTTAAATAGGTAGATTGTGCCCTCTCACTGGTTCGCCTTGGCATGGAAAGGAATATTCCTGGTCTTCGCTCTCTCTGTGATGATCTGGTTACATTGGAGACACTCGTTTATGAGACTGGATGTGACATTACTTTGAAGTTAAAAGACTTACAGCAAATGGAAAACATTGAGAAGCTAAGGCTGTTAATGTCAAAAGTATGTGCATTACTTTTTGCCCCATGGTGGGTAAATTGTTTTTTAAAATGTTATTTTGTTTTGCAATGCCTTATACAAAGTGGCAGTCCTATTGTCTTACACAAAAACATCTTATTTTTATCTACGTCTACAAAAATTTACTCAAAGTTCAGCAAATAGGATTTAAGCCAGAATGGTGTGCTGATAAACATCATTTACTTTAAATAGCATGGGTGTGCTGCTTTCTCAGAGACAATTAATCTTTTCTGAATGAGGGGAAAATGGGAGTAGCTCATTGTCAACCATATAAAAAGTTCACATTTTAAGCCTCTAGGATGGGTAAGGTGGATAATGATAGAATCCAAGAGAAAAGCTGAGGCATAAGAAAGTTTCCACATTACTATCCTCTGTGTTGCTGATGTATTTGCTTATTAGTACAACATTGGGAGCATTACCTCAGGAAAACTTTGTGAATTTTCAGAATGCTGTGGTGGCATCTATATGGGAAAAAAATTCCTAAGAATGGACTAAGTGCTTCCATTTACCATAATGATTTACCCCACTTTTCCTAACCCTAACCCATGGATCGGAACTGGTCCACAGCTCATTGGAAACTGGGGAATGCAAGCAGTGGGTGAGTGCACAAAGCTTAATTTGCTTATGCATTGAATTAGGTTGTGCGCATAAAACCATCCTCCCTTCCCACCCACAACTACCACTGATGCCGCTGTCGGTCCATGGTCATGTCGGTCCATGATGTAATTTAACATCAGTGGCACTCTAAAATCTTTTAAAGTGTCATTAGAAAAGAAAGCTTAAAGATCAGGAAAAGGAAACACGTTGAGCTACATTTATGGGCTATGTTTACCTTAATTTGGTATAGTTCTGCCTTCATTTTATGTTATATATCTGATTAATAAAAATATATTTCATTTTCCAGTCATCAGAAGACAGATATGTCAAAAACGCTTACCAGTGGATGGTTCCCTTCCTGCACCGGTGTGAAAATGAATCTCCAGGCATTGCTAATGAGCTTCTCAGAGAGTACTTGGTAACATTGGCAAAGGAAGACATGACATTTCCTTTGAAAATATTTGAAAATTCAAAACCATTAGTAAGTTCAATTTATTGTTTAAGGATAAAGGAAACTATTTAATGAACTAATATGAAAAAAGGTATCCAAATATTTGTTAACTGGCTAATGGCTGATCATTGTTATTGTTGTAAAAAAAGTTTTTAAAATGTTGTAGAAAAAAAAAACCTCCTGGAACTTGGAATTAGGCATTGCCACTGAGGCAACTCTTTAGATGAAGCAGATTTTATCAGTAAAATTCAAAGTCCCCCAAAATGATATTTTTCTGAGCGATAAAAAAGTCTTCTCAGCAGGTGGACACTTGCCCAGAAGATTTAAAGAAGTCTCAAGCACCCATAATAAACTCCCATCAGTATCAGCTTGTCTTGTAACTGAAGTGCCATTTCAGCCAATTTGTGCAGTCCTAATTTTAAATAGCCTTGTGATTGATCTTAATGGCACAAAGGAATCCAATGAGAGTGTCAGGGTCTCAACCTTCTATCAGCTAACCTAGTAGAAAATTCAATTGAACTTGGTGGGACTTAGTTCTCAATAGATTACATTGTCAGTCTTAATTATTTTGCATCAGGCACTTGTTCTGAATGTAATTGCTGAATTGTAAAATACAGACTGGAAAAATAAAATAGATTAATGGGATCTTCATAGTAACTTTCTTCTTGGTACAGTGCTTTATAATTAATTCTCTGTTTTGAGTGGTTTCTTGTTATGCTTTTTTTTAATAAGTTTGTGGCTACAGTTACAGAATGGCTGCAAGCAGTAGTGGAGGGAAACTAAAACTATAGCATATGTTAATGCTATTTATCTAAGAAAGTAACACATAATTAAGTTAAAAACTTTATAATTAGAAATACTTTCTTTTCATAAATTGTCTGATGAAAACATAATTTAGAAGATAAATTTATTTCGAAATGAAATAAACTTAACATACTCTCCTGATTCCTGTTTTCATTACTGAGTTTCTATTATAGGTAGCATAGTTTCTATAATATAGTATTATATATATATGTGTGTGTGTGTGTGTGTGTGTGTGTGTGTGTGTGTGTGTNTGTGTGTGTGTGTGTGTGTGTGTGTGTGTGTGTGTGTGCTGTTTAGCTTCCTTCGGGTATTATCCCACGTCATTGTACTGCTTTTAAAGTTGTTAAAAAAACAACTTTAAAGTTAAAAAAACATATATATATATAAATATAAATATTTATAAAAATAACATTTCTAAAATCCTAAATTGAAATTTTGATTTTTTTAATAAAAATCCTACTAAGTTGACTAGATAACTGTAATGTAACTCTTTTTCTCATAGGGTCAGCAAAAAATAATTTCAGATCAACTTTTGTTGATGTCAATTGCGTTAGAATGTATCTACAGCTGCAAACGTGAAGACCAGCTCTCTCTCTGCTATGACATCTTAGAATGTCTGCCCCAAAGAAGTCTGGGGTGAGTATGGTCATCACTGAAACTTTGAATATTGTGGGATGAATTTTTAAAAAAATGCTTTTGCTGTCATTAATACCTATGAGATATCTACAGTTATTTATGTGTATCTCACTACCTGAAGGATGATGTGACATAGTTATTTTTTATAATTGTCTACTTTATTTTAACACCACCTCTTTGTCTATGAAGGTTCAGATTGTCAAGTGGAAAACTGCTTGTTTTAATTTTTTCTGTAAAAGATCAGATGAGAGCTTGCTTTGTAGAAAGATTGAGAAATAAAAGATTTAAAATTCAGTTTGGATTTGTAAAACTCGGTTTAAATGCATATTGTCTGGAACATCCAGTGGTCCCAGGGAGTAGCAGAATAATGTTGCTACATCTACAACCTTCTTTTGAGAGAAGGCTGTATAAAAACTTTATTTCAATGGCAAAGCATGTACTTTTTAGGTCAACAATTTTAGTTTCTTCACCATTACCAGGAAAGATGAGAAAGATCCCACATTGAGGCTAAGTAAAATTGACGTCAGCCATTCCTAATGGATTGACAGCCTAACTCTGTTTAAGGCAACAATTTGAACATTCAGACAACTCGTCTCTGTGGACTTTTATATAGGTAGTATAATTTGGGAATGGAAAGATATATTTCTAGTGTCATGAAAAAAAAAATTCTATTAGCAGTGAATTTAATAATTAAATAAACTATGGTTATCTTTCTCTGAATGATACTGGTCCTGGGTTTTTAGTTCTATTTGTTCATTGAGAGATTTTTTTATTGTGATTTATCCAAATTCCCTATATATTTTCTAGCTTTGAAACAGACATTACCAATAATCTTCACAATCAAGTTGATGAATTGGAACAAATTCTTAGGTAAGAAGTTCCTTTCTTAATTTATATCTCTTACTGCTTTAACTTTCTTAGCTCAGTGTTTTATTGGATAGTTCTGAATTCCAGGTTTTGAGAATAAAAAAGCTGCATAGGGCAAGTATTACTGTAATCATGACTGAAATTACTCTTTAGGCCATGGTTTTTCCGTAAATAGATGAAAATGTAGCATTGTTACATAGACAAATATGATGTAGCTACATGAGAGAAAACAAAGTGCTTGGAAGGAAGAATGTCTACAATCGAGTAATTTCTCTATGTTGATCAGAGCAAGAACATTTCCAAGTTTTAGATTCATTCAGTGCCTATGACATATCATTTCAGCCATTTTATTGTTCCATCTAAAAGTCACAGTGGTTGACAGTTTTAATCTTCATGGAAAGTAATCTGTTCAAGACAGAAGAATTGCACAGAACCCTGCCTTCTTCATATCAGAATGCCAGGTCTATTGTACGTTGTGCTTCATCCATAGTATCAAGAACAAATTTGTTCACACCATTGATTTCCATATCATACATTAAATCTGAGTCATTCTTGATTGACCAGCCTTAGCAGAGAAGTTATTATCAACTTGAAAAACTATCCTTTCCATACTCTAAATTGAGAGATGGCAAAATAAAAATGTGTATGAATTGTGGCATCTAGAATGTAACATGCATTAGGATGTTCTGATGCCATTCATGCTTAGGGAATCCTAATCATTTACAATGCAACCACCTTTAATAAATTTATGTGATAAATTTAAATTTATGTGATAAATTAATAAATATATGTTCAGAGAAAGTAAGGTGGTATGAGTGGTTTGCAACATATATTGTAGGTCGATATACAGATTATTCATTTTGTACATATTTCATTTAATTTCTGCCAAGAAAAAAGGGTGGTTCTTATGTGTCACAAGCATACAAATAAAACATTGATTGTGTTTTTCTTTTAAGAGAAAGTCTTTACCTTTTGTTTGGGCCTCTTACTGATATGATTGGGAAAAAAAACTTTGTGGTTCAATTGATGATGCTTTTGACAATTATTACAGTGTATCAGAACTTTTGGAAAACCATGGACTCCAGAAACCTATATCCTTTGTAAAAGACACAAAGCATCGTCCAGAAGAAGCACGGAAACTGATGATAAGATTGACTCGGCAAACAGCCAAAAAGTGCGTATGGTGTAATGTAAGGCAACTGTTCTTAGTAATAGTGAATCTGTATAACTAAGTTTATTGTTTCTAATTGTAAGTTTGAAATAAATATTTTTCAGCATTTAGAATAAGAAATGTTTATTCATAATGCATTAAGAAAATTGGTAATAAACCTTACTCTTAATGTCTAGATTTTGTTAAACCTGCTGATTATGCTATCAATCGTCTTTTCTCGCAATATACACAAAAGAGACGAGATTGTATCATAATATCATAGTCCCCTTTAGTTTTGTAATTTAATTATAATGTGCTTTATAAATATTGATATTTTTATATCTTTTAAAAGGCATCCTTCTGTTAATGAAAAGCACTGGATGGGATTATTGCAAGATATGCTGGCTATGCAGAAAAATGTTTATACTTGTTTAGGAACAGACATGTGCTATGAGGTAATTCTTTTTTTTAGCATGCAGTAAAAGATACTTTACAACTTTCTACTTCTTCGTACTTACTCTGTTTAAATACTCCTAAATCCAAACAATGGAAGGAGAATCTGAGTCTAGAGTTTTCTCAGTATTTATTTTATCCATTTAAATCATACCAGTATTAAGTTTTTTTTAATTTTAGCAATAAGGAAACATTTGTAAAGCTAGAATTTATGATATAAGTAACTTGGATTTTAAAAGAAACATCTTTCATGATTGGCCTCCTTTTAAACAGAAGTTTGAATCAATGTGCGACTGGAATCTTGTACAAATGAGAAATTCCTAATGGAGTATTATTTAGTTTATTTTCAGAAAACAGTATCCAAATAAATGGCTATGGTTATAGTGATTGTAAAGAGTGGAACCTACGTTTTAAGGTTATTAAACTAAACATAGATGGCTTCTTCTCTATAAACATATACAAGACATTCTTTCTCTTGAAGCAAATTGAAGAGGATGGATTGTTTTAGTAGATGATGCTAAATAAATATGGATGCTATCCTTATTTGGGATAATACGCTTTACTGTCCTTGATAAAAATATGTTTCTCAGACTTCTAAGAAAAGGCAATATTTTAGCTTATCCAAAGCCAGAGGATTCTCCTCCTGCCGCCCCCCCCCCCCCCCCCCCCCNCAGAGGATTCTCCTCCTGCCGCCCCCCCCGCCCCCCACAGTTAAGACGATAAAAACAGCTTTAGCAAAGATTCTCCAACACTTTATAATGCTTTTTCTGACTGCTTTGAAAATCTGAAAACATAATAGGGAATAGACAATGGCTTTAGACCTGAAAAACACATTTCAAATACCAACTTTGAAGTTTGTTGCTACTGATAGACTGGGCTATCAGTGTCCTGAAGCATTATTGGAAGCATATGCTTGCATTCCAATAAAACCTAAATAAATAAATAACACAAAACCTCTTATAATTCTGCATTATTACAAATGCTGCCAGTAGAGACCGCTCATATGCTCAGTTACCTGTAATCTAGTAATGTATCTGGAATATAGAAGTTACCTTTTAGCCTATTTGAACTAAATAAAGTTGAGGAGCTGTAATGGAAGTCTATAACTATTTTAGACCAGTTACCGTACTTGTACTAGCTTAGAGTAAAGGTACCAAACTTGCATTGTCACGGTGATATCATGTGACATATCGTGATTTTCCCCCCACTTTGCTGGGTATAGGAGTGGCCAGTGTGTGATGCATCTGGCCTTCGGGCCACAAGTTTGACAGCCCTGAGCCAGAGTAAGTTGTCTTTATGCTGCCACAAATTGAATGGTTGGAGAGAGCAGTTACAAAACATTCATTTCCCAGGAAGCTACTATAATGAGATTTGTCACTGCCATTTCTTTTAGCTTTCTCAAAATATTTCCATTCTATTTTCAAAAGAGGGGAATACCTTTACCAAACAATAGTTTACAGTATTCTTATTTTCTAAAAATTCTTTCCGGATTAATATACAAGAGGCTGATAAAATTTTTTGCAATATTTCAATTTCCTACTTAAAATTAAAACATCTTAAAGTAGGGATTACAGACAGTCCTCGATTTACGCCATTTAGCTCAACATTTCTGTTGCTTAGCTACTTGTTAAGTGGATCACGCTCCATTTTGCAATCTTTTTGCCACAGTCATTAAGACAACCAATGCAGTCGTTAAGCGAATCTTATGGCCATTAAATGAATCTGGCTTCCTCCATTGACTTCACTTGTCAGAAACTGGCTGGGAAGGTCTCAAATGGTGATCGTGTGACCCTGGAAAGGTACAGCCATCATAAATACATGCCAGACACTCAAATTTTGATCATGTGACCATAGGTGCATGCTGCAAAAGTCATAAGTGTGAGAACTGGTCATAAGTCACTTTTTTAATGGTCACTGAATCAATAGCTGTAAGTTGATGACTACCAGTATTGTGACAATTGGGGAAATATTTGTAGGCACTCTAAGGGTACAACATCTGATATCCTGGTGAGTTTATAAAGAATATTCACAGCCATAATGGTCTGACCAGGCAGAAACCTTCCTGTTTTCTTCCCAGAGGTCCTGTCTGATTCCTTAATTTCTGGGGTTTGGTTTTGCAATTGGGAATGATAAAAGCTAGTCTTTCTGTCTTAAGTAGAGTGATGTACTTTTTCTTATCATTTCTGCTAAGGTGGGAAAAATCAGTTTTGTCTGTGAGAAAGAGATTATGCTCGATGTTAAAATGCTTTCTCTTAGAAGCTTTAGAGTATAGATCCCATTGAAGTGAGGCTTAGTTATCTTGGTGTGGACTTCAAAACTCTCGTTGACTGCAATTCCAAGACTTGAAATGTGGTTAAGATCTGTGTTAACATAAGCCTTAACAGCATGATTCAATGGGGTTATGTTGTGTGTATAGATAATGGAATAGAGAAGGGTTGATGGAGGAAGTAGAATATCCAATTCTTAATTATAGTTTAGGGATGTATTATTTCACTGAGTCTCCTGCTTCCCATCCATCAGTATTTCAGTCAACTTCTCCACACTTTGATAAAACTTTGAAGCTATGTACCTTTTTTATTATTTTTTAAAAAAAAAACCTTTGGCTACCTTAGTCTATTTAGGAAAATGCTGTTTAAGGAACACTTTAGTAGGAGATAACCAGTTCTGACTAAGAAATGCTTGTTTTTATAAAGCTCTGCATTTTTATATCAAGGCTACATTCTTATAAACCATTGTGGAATTAGCAAAGAGTTGAAAAATTGGAATTTCTTAACTTACAGAAAGTCTGAAATGAAATTTCTACTAAACAAAAGGAAGACAAATAGCTTTTTGCATCAATGTTATGTATGTTAAATGGATTACTGAGGAGAAGGTTTATTTTTAATAATGTCACTCAAACTGTATATAAAACTTTGATAGATGCTTTCCTGTTTGCATTTAGAGTGAAATGCAAAATACAGTTTGTACAGAAAATTGTGTTGTATATTCAAGAGGAAATTAGAAATGAACTAAATTATAGCAGAACACAGGGTTTTTAAATATCTCTAGTTTGCCAGCACACTTTCTTATTTATTATATTGTACAGTACTTGCATTAACTTTTGTATAACTTATGGTTAAGAAATTAACCCCATTTTCATTTTCATATTATAGTCTTTAGATTATAGCTTTATTGTGTGAGATTATTAATGTCTATGGCTCTTGAAAAATGATAAAATTGTACAAAATTAATAAGAGTGAAATAGAATCTGGGATTTAAATCCAAAATTAGATTTTGTTTTGTGGGATGCATCCAGACATAAACACACATGTAAATGTATCAAGAAAAACAATACTATATTTGCATCTCTTATTGCAAGATAAAGCTTAGACTTTTTATAGGGATGCCATGCTGAAATGCTTATAAAATGCATTTTTATTATCATAGTTTATGAAAAACTATGTGGCTTTTTTTCTTTTGAAAGTGCTTCTATAGTAGACTTACCCAAAATGCAAAAATAAATTTCCTTGTTGACCAGTATCCCATTTGTACTACATATGGATTCCTTATGAAAAAGTTTGGTGAAGAGAGAGGGAGGGAGAGAGAGAGAATATAATCTCCAAATAGACTGTATTTGACTGTTCCTATAATGGTAGAAGGAACCTTGAGAAATAGGAGGAGAGCCACAATCAAGATAACAGTCAGATAAAAGAAATCTGACTCCAAAAAACATCTTAGACTTGACTTACCTTCATTTTCATGAAGATAAAGAGACAGAGGGTTAACAGTAAGTTTTCTGCAGGTTCCCATTATTTAGAGGAACTAGTCAAGGATGTCCACTTTCATCCTTGCTTTTCAGTATGGATAGTCCTTGACTTATGACCACAATTGTGGCCAGAATTTATGTTGCTAAGTGAGAAATGAGGAAAAGTGGATTTTTCCTCATTTTATGACTTTTTTTGCCACAGTTGCTGAGTGAGTCCCTACAGTTGTTAAGTTAATAACATAGTTGTAAGTAAATGTGGCTTCCCCATTGACTTTGCATGTCAGAAGGTTGCCAATGAGGATCATGTGATTTTTGGACATTGCAACCTTCAGACATTGCAACATGAATCAGTTGTTAAGCTGCCGAATATAAATCATGTGACCATGGGGATGCTGCAATGGTCATAATGTGAAAAATGGTTATAAGTCACTTTTTTTAGTGCCTTTGTAACTGAACGGTCACTAAAAAAGTGATTAAAAAAAAGCAGGATATCTTATTAACAGGTCCAAAAGTCTATGGAGATTTTCAGTCATCCAGCTCATGGTTTATCAAAAGGTGTTTTTTCAAAAAGCAATTAGGCTTTCTTTGTTTTTCCTTGAAGACATTTCACTTTTCATCCAAGAAGCTGAATTGAAGAAACTTCTTGGATGAGAAAAACATTTTCAAGGAAAAACAAAAAAAATCCAGTTGCCTTTCGAAAAAGCATCTTTCAGACAACTGGTCCCAAACAGAGTTGATGCTAGTAGTAAAAAATTGTTTACCCTTCCATTTATCAATATTCAGTATTTGTACCAAATCCATTAAATATTTAGAAACGTATATATCAAAAGAAGTAACTCAGTAATGTGTAATATAAATAAGATATAGAAAGAGTTTTTTTCGGATAAGGATAGATGGGTGTCATTAAACTTCAGCCTTTGGAGAAATGTGAATGGTCTCAAAATGAATATTGTTTCAGCAGAATTCCTTTTCAAAGAACAGAATACCTGTTCAAATATATGGAAAATATTTTCAAAAAATAAACTCTTTCTTTTAAAAAAATGGAATTGTCTATTCTAAAAATATCTTTTCGTAAAAAGTAATTATTAATGAAGGATGATGTGGTTTTTCTGAATCATCAAGCTTACCTTTTGTCAGGTAATAATTACTGGTAGCCAAAGAATTGGCACTGTTTTTCCAATTTGGGCAGATTTGGAATATACATCTATAGCACCTCCGTAGGGTGAATAATATTAGGATATAAATACAGCCAACTCTAGTATCACTAGAAAAACTTACATTAATTAGAAAGCGATGGAATGTGTCATAAAAATGATCCTTTTTCTCATGCTAAATTGACTTTTTTGGAAAATCCAACATATGAAAACTTGGTTGAAAACAGGAATATTGATTTTAGACCCATTGATAGATTATAACGATGAATTTTTAAAATCTGATAAAACATTGTTTGGACCTTTTTAGCTTCAAGACACCTGAGATTTAGAACCACTGGTTAAATCCATTAACTAAGAAAAACTACTATTAGTTTCTATAGACATTCGTAATTAAATATAGATCTAGTTTGGCCTAGTGCTGAAGGTATCAAAGTAGAAACTGGAAGACTGTGAGTTGTAATCCCTCCTTAGGCATGAAAGCTAATTGGGTGACCTTCGACCAATCACTCTCTCTCAACCCAACTCACCTTACAGGATGGTTGATTTGGGGAAAATAGGAGGAAGAATATTGTTTGTATTTGCTGCTTAGAGTTATTTATAAAAATAATAAAGGTAGAAGTAAATTAAGGGCATTTAAAGAATTAATATGGATCAATAAATCAATTAGATATGCAGATACTTAGAGATGATTGGAATAAAGAGTTAGAGGTTCCTGTATTGCTTAGACAGTGGCAGAATATCTTAACTTCTATACCTAGAGTGTCAATGGACTTTTAACTCTTAGGTTTACCTCAAAAAGCAATGTCTAGAATTTTCTTGACTTAATTACATCTGTATTAAATGAAAAGGATTCTTCAGGACAGCATTTTCGTGGGATACAATAAAGATAATGCTTTAAAGCATGATTTCAGAATGTCCTATATTGACTACACTCGAGGAGAAAGTAGCGGGCTACATAAATTTGTCTGTGCAATGAAAACTACAATTTTCAGGGGATAATATTCTGTTAAGTTATATACCTAATATGCGAAACTTAACAACTGGACATCATAAATGGATTTGTGTCCCTACTATAGATAAAAGGCAAATATTGCAACATTGGAAATATAAATGTACAGTATTTAATCAATTATTCAATTTATTCAGTGGTTTGAAGACATGATTATATTTGCTACTTAGGAGCAGATTGCCTTTAGGTGTAGATTTTATATGGAGAAGTATAATAAAATGGGGGACACATTTCTACAAAATAGGTTTAAAAATGAGATTGTTATTTTAGTGTAATATATTAATATTTGCACTAGATAATTATATATAGAATTGAACTGTATGCTGTTGTAACAACATATAGATTGATTGATTGATTTTATTTTATATTTTATAGATTTTATTTTATTTTATATTTTATAGATTTGATTTTATATTTTATTTCTGTTGTATATTTTCACTTACATTTTGACACTTGTTTTAAGTTTTTTTTAATATAATATATATCTGTTTGTTTTTTGTTCCTTTTGATTTCTTCCTTTTTTTCTTATTTTAAAAGCAATAAAAATATATATGAGAAGAAAGATAAAGGGGAGGAGGTAGAAAAGCACATTCTTACTTGCAAAATTCTGTTACAATAATCCTATAATAAAGGTAGTATTATCTTGTATGTATTTGGATTCCAAGTTTGGTCTGCCTTGGAGTTCTGACAATAATCTTGTTGGCTCCAGCCCCAGGCACTGGTGTGTGTGTGTGGGGGGGNGGGGGGGGGGGGGGGAGGAATGGGAATTCTAGGATGGGAATTGAGTTCAGTACATGTATATTTAGGAGTGTTATGGTGCCTTGGTTTTAATCTTGTTATAGTTTTGTTATTTTTCTCTGTTGTTACTCTGAGCCTGCCAGGGTTATTAATATAAACAGGCAGTCATATAAATCTTTTAAATAATTAATGCACAATATACAAATTAGATTGAGGTTTGTTTTAAAAAGATTTCTTAAAACACAGTTGTATTGATATACATGTATCTGAAAGCTGTCCTATACTGTCTATTTCAATCTCTACATTTAAGAGTTTAGCAAGTAGAAAAACATTCTTTTAATATTGACTGTGTTTTGTTTTGTAGATTTTTACTGAAAGTCTTCTATGTTCAAGCCTGCTGGAGAATATCCATTTAGCTGGGCAAATGATGCATTGCAGTGTTTGGTCAATAGATCCCCCTGTTTCTAAAGGAAAAATGCAATACAGAATCAGCTATGAGAAAAGCATTGAATTAGTTTTGGCTGCTAGCAAAGAGTATTTCAATTCTTCAACCAGTCTGACTGATACTTGCATGGATTTGGCAAGGTGACCATATATTTATTCTAATTCTCCCATCTCTACATTTAAAGATATGGTATTTCTTTGTAAAAAAATATTTCATACTCTTTATTAGTTCTATGCACTTCTTATTTTCTTTCCATTTCTAAGACTATTTGTCATTATAATAATGTTATTAATAAGTGCCAGGAACAAAATTAAATCAGAGAGTGATGACATAAAAATGACATAATTTTTAACCATTTTTTAAAAAAATGCTTTAGGTGATCTCCTCTTCAGAAGATAGGAGAGGATATCTAGAAAACAGTGTGGTCTTTTTTCAGCTGTGTTTGTTCTAAAGATTGAGGTTGATCTTCATTGTTTCTAACACTTCTCCCAATTAGGAATGGAAATTTGTTCCAAAATCTCAGTGGCATTACAAAAGTTTCTGGACACGTTTCCTAGTATTGAGCCGAAGAGACTAGAACAGGGCTGTCAAACTCTCAGGCGCAGGCTGGATGTGTCATGCGCTGGCCACCCCCATGCCCGGTTTAGTGAAGGGGAAAAAAAGTCCGAATACATCACATAACAATGCCATGATGATGTGAATTTGACCCCCCTGGACTAGAATGTATTGACTAAGCTGAAAAGTGAAAGGTTTATATGATTTGAAAAGATCTCAGAACACTGGAAAAATACAGAAATCTAGTGACTGTATTATTTGGGGGCGAAGCTGCCAGATTAATTGAGCCACACAGAATAATTTTTATTGATTAGCCAGATAATATCACAGTTTTATATTTGGTAATATTTCATAATAATAGGCCATTGTGAAAAAAGGCTATAATATCTCAGTATAAGAATGTGCCTTTCTTGGATGCTTAAAAGAGGGAACCTAAAACAGTATTCTTAGATTTTATAACCACTTCTTAAACATATTTTTTTTTAAATGTCTTTGTTACCAGTCACTAAAATCCTTTCTTTTCTTTATTTGGTTAATTACAAGCACTGAGACTATTTTGAAGCATGCATGCATTAGGACCTATCTCGTTTTTAGTGTATTTTCAAATGTTTCAAAGAAACCTAGAAATTTTCATTTATGTTCATTTCTATTGTTAATAACTTGTTCTCCTCTCTTTATTTCTGCAGTTTTTCTTTGTGCTAAATGTTTTATATCTTTGTTCGTGTACATTTGTTTAGGATGGTATGATTTTTAAGTGTTATAAAAATCACTTTCCGTTTTGTGTTAGGATACAATGCAAATTCTTTTTCAGCTTTTTGCTGCACAATATTTAGAATCGGTCAACTCTACAAAGAATAGGAAGACTGTAAAATACTTCCATTTTCTTCTTAGAAAATTAATTTTGCTTCAATTACTTTTATCCATGTTAACTATCTGCTTTATATTCTGGGCTTTCAATTCCTAATCTAGTCCTATTATTTAAATGGATTTTTCTCTAGAATAATAGCTTGTATTAAATAAGTTCAAAACATAAGAAAATATGTTTGTGTCCTTTAAAGAGTAAACAGTGAAAAAGAGTACATAATTACAGGTACAATAAAAACATTAGCTTTTCTGCCAATCAAGCACATTTTTCATTTAACATTTAACATGCAAAATAAGATTTATATTCATTAATCTTAATATGAGGAACCTACTTGCTTTTTTGATATAATTATTACAAATTTTTGATTTCATCTGGATTTAAGAGAATGCTTCCTTTTTCAACATATACTCTTTAGAAAATGCTAAACTATGGCCATTGGTAAATGAATCATGCTTCCAAAAAACTTGTGTTCTCATAATGAAAGGATTGTGCAAATAATCTGATATATGGTAGAGTTTTTCCACGTGCAGAAAATGATGCAGCGAAGGAGGAAGTTTACATGTTCATGCAGGCGCAGAGATGGTGGAAGCAGAAAAATGATACAGTTGCTTTGATGAATTGAAAGTCTTCTATGTTCAAAATGATGCAACGAAGGAGGAAGTTTATATGTTCATACAGGCAGAGATGGTGGAAGCAGAAAAATGATATAGTTGCTTTGATGTTCAAGCCTGTAGAATAGCCATTTACTTGGGCAAATGATGCATTGCAGTGTTTGGTCAACTGCAAACAATCCCCCTTGTTTCTAAAGGAAAAATGCAATACAGAATCAGCAGAAAATGATACAGTTGCTTTGATGAATTGAAGGGAGCTGCATTTTGTGCATTGCTACACGTTGCAAAGTACCTCTTATTAAGGTTTTGTTCAGTAACAAGGACACTATTAGTCAGCTATATTGTATAAAAAGATAAAAGGTTTCCCCTGTCCAGTCATATCTGACTCTAAGGGGTGGTGTTCATCTCTGTTTCTTAGCCGAGGGAGCCAACTTTATCCAAGACACTTCCAGCATGACTATATGCCAAGTCACATGAAATACTATTACCTGCCCACTGAAGTGGTGCCTATTTTTCTACTTGCATCTGCATGCTTTCCAAGCCCAGCATCTTAATTGCTAGGCCACAGCATTCCCACATGCTATATTGCATAGGATAACATATAATCAAGAGATAACCTTTAAAGAAGCTGCTGCAAGAGATTCATCGTGCCCATCAGACTATATTTTCTCCTGCATCCTTCTCCTTTATTAAGTTCAGGATTTATATATAGAATTGGATATGGGACATAGAATGATGCTTTCCTACACAATCAGTGCAATACATAGTTTAATATAAGTAGGTCGTGAAACAAAACACTGCAAGCTAAGTGTTTCTTTTCAATATTCTAGTCATTAATGTCCATTATTTTTTAAAAAATGAGTCAACTTTTCTGTTAAAATAATTTTACTTAGAGAAAAAATTAGTCTTAAATTTCTCTCTTTTTTTAAGATCCTGCTTACAGCTCATTACAGACTGTCCACCTGTTATTCAAGAAGAACTAGATCTTATTCGTTCTCTTGGTTACTTTGAAGAATTTGGTGTGAAAATTTTACCATTACAAGGTACAGTTTAGCTCTATCATTTCTATCTCATCTGTGGATCTTTTTAGCAATTTTTGATTACGAACCTTAGGGTTCATATTTGTGCAAGTAGTAGGCACAATCATTGCATTTGAGTACTCTTGTATAAATAAATCTTATTGGCTCAGTTATTTTATATATATATGTTTTTTTAAGCTTTCGCGGGTACTTACATGTGTGCTGTTTAGCTTCCTTCGGGTATTATCCC
>BHFT01050584.1:1911-26059 GCA_004320025.1 Laticauda laticaudata
CTTGCCGCTTTCCTCGGGGGGGGGGGGATATCATCCACCCCTTCTTCTTAACAAGAGCTGTCTCTTTTTCTCCAAAACCCACCCAGGGATTTCCTCAAAAGTTCTCCCCTTTCATCTCACTCACTTGCAAAATTGGGACTAATTGTGGTCAGTTTTGGTCCACCGTTATTCTGCTAAGCCTCTGTCACTCTGTCAGATCTTCTGGTTGGCCATTTCAGGCCTTTTTCTTTCCTGTCTGCTCTCTAAGGGATTTTCCTGCCTCCCAACATGAACTGCCATCCGCGCACACTTGACAGGATGTCCTTCTACTTCAGTAGAAGTAGGAACCCCTTCTGCTTTGAAAAGCTAACTGGATGGCTGGAAAGTGGTTGTGCTCTGTGGAGCTACCTGTTTGCGTACCCGTTCGATCTGACAGCTGGCCCCGCCTTCTCATAAACATTTTTTTTCTTACTGCATGGGAAACTAAAATATCCCAATTTGAGATAAATGATGTTACAAATACATTTTTTTCAAAAAAAAAAAAAAAANAAAAAAAAAAAAAAAAACCCTTGGTAGGTAAAGAGTGATGTTAGCTGAAGTTTTCTCTTGATTACCTATTATGATATATCCTTTAATAAATGTGGCTCTTCTCTGAAGATTAAAATCTGCTAAAAGCAATATGGAGTGAGTAATTTGGAACCTTTTATTTAGGGGGGAGATTAGTGATCTGGGAGGTGGTTGATCGATTGGACATACATAACTGATCTGGGATCTTCCTGGCCATTGTCAGGTTATTGATAATTTAAGTAATATGTTATATCTGCCTTAAATTTGATGGTGATCTTTTTAATAAATCAAAATTATCATTTTCATACCATTTCCTTAATCCTTTAGGCACACCTGTTGAAGTTAGTTCCTAATATTATCACTATTAAAAATAATCTATAATTGAGCAGTCAGTATCACATTTTTAAACTAAAATGTATAACTTTCATATGCATTTGTCTTAATGCATTTGTCTTGAGAATAATTTTAAGTAAAATCCCCTTTTTAATGTTTTAATTTTGGAAATTCTAAGCTGGTATCTTGCTATTTCAATTTCAAAACTGTTCAATCCATTCTACTGTAATATTTTTTTACAGCAGGAAGAAGATTCGGTCATAGGTGAAGTTCTGCTTTTAACTCATTAGATCAGCAATTGAACACCAAGGAGAGAAGGACAATGCTAGATAATTCCCTGCTAAAAACACCTTTTCTTTGGGCACCATTTTCCACATTGTCATCTCATGTCTGCTATTATGTATCATGGGCTGTAGCTCAGAAATGGAGCATAATACTAAGGCTTTTTTAGTCACAGTGTTGAAGTATTAGGATAGAGAAGGATTTTTACTAAGAGATCTGAAAAACTACTAACCAAATGGAGAGATCAAATGGAGTAGTAATCAGACTCAAATAGGAAATATAGTTATGTAATCTTATATGTTGTTAAACTCCTTCTTTCCTTGCCTTTTTCATTAGGACTAGAAATCTCTTGGGATGGAGACAGTTTTGTTGAAGTCATGGCTGCCCCTCATCTTAAAGGTCGGCTTTGTGGTCTGTGTGGCAACTATAATGGGCATAAGAGAGATGATCTGATTGGTGGTGATGGTCATTTTAAGTTTGATGTGGATGACTTTGCTGAGTCCTGGCGTGTGGAATCAAATGAATTCTGTGCTCATCCTCCAAGGAAACAATTTCCTGAATTGTGCCAAGGAACTGTGAGAGTAAAACTCCGTGCTCATCGGGAGTGCCAAAAGCTCAAAGCATTGGATTTTCAGATTTGCCACTCAACTGTGGACTACACCATGTTTTATCGGTAAGTGTTTCTTTTTGATGAGCAGAATAGAAATAAAAGCAAACTGTTGTAAAACTTCCCAGAGTCTAGGAAAGAACATGGTGGTTTATCAAATAATACAGAACTGGAATTTCTACACATTCCTCCTGAATCAAAAGTGCAAGTAGCCACCTCTCCACCTCTTCAACAGGCAGCAAGAACTCAGAATATCTTACCCTGATGGATTTATTGATAAATAAGTGTTAAAGTCTATAGTTTCCATGATTCTATAACCTAATCTTAAATCTACTTAATAAGATTCTGCAAGAGTTTAGACTTGATAGTTAAAAACTGCTAGATCTTGTCATTAATCTTGAAAACTGAATGTATATACTTTAGCACTTATATTAGTAAGTTTACTAAGCTGTACATTCTTTGACTTTCTTGCTAATTGCTTTCTGAAGTAGTGGGGAGGTTACTACTTGCTTTGCTAATGTAGGACAAATGTGCAGATCAATTAGCTCTACAATATTATGAAAACTATTATTCTCCTATTCAGACTTTGAGAAGTCCATTATGAACTGCAGTGACAACCAAAAAAGTTGTTCTTGGTGGAAATTACTTTTCTAGAATCATAACTTGGTATTATGATATTCTCAGAATTGGTTGAAAAGTCAAGGAGACCTGAATTTTTTTTAATTCCAAAGTCTCTGAAGACAGGTTAGGGAAAATTACAATAAAAAGATACAAGAAAAAGCCAAGATAATAGTTTCTGAATAGAAGAAAGACATTGATCCTTAATTGGAATCAAAGGAATGCCACAATCTTACAAGAACTATATAAATGTTGTTTTCATTTGATTTTGGCTGATGCAAAATGAAGACATTATTTTTGGATTACATAATAGTGCATAGAAGTATCCCCATTTTAATAAATTACATAACAATATCTTTGTCATGATTGGACTGCTGTTACTGGGGTGGTTCTTACAGTGTTCTAGTTTGAAACCTAGATAGGCATTAAATAGTATCAATCAAGAGCTTGTTTCCCAGTTCTCACATGTATTTGTTACAGTTGTAACATTTCTGTTAAATACTGGGTTGATTGAAGAGAGGCAGATCTTCAATTACAAACTCTTTATTGTAACAAGCAGTAACCCAGCAACAGTCTGTCTGATAGCTTGTCCTTTTATAGGGAGCTCTCAGGTGGCTCAGTCAATGAAAACAAACTATTTTTCCCACCTTGGTGGCAGACCTGAGTAAAGCCTTTATTAATCGGCTTAACTCCTTCATTTGGATATGCAACAGCCTCCCCACCCAGAGAGATAATTGACCAAAGAGTATGTGATTAGTAGATATAGTTGTGCAGGTAGACGGGGCAGTGGTAAGCTTTCTCTAATCTGTGCAGTTCAGTTGGAGCAGTGGCGGCAGCCAAGTCAGTCAGGTCAGCTGCTGCTGCTCTTGGATTTGCCAATGGAACTGCCTGGAACCTGGCCCTGGGTGTTGCTGACTCTTTTGGAACCGATTCTTCGGTGATTCCTCGCTGGATTCCCAGTTCTCCAGGTGCATGCATTTGTCAGTCGTTTTGGGATGTGTCTGCTGCTGCTGCTGGGATTTCAGGGTTTTTAGGATTAAAAACCCTTTTAATCTATTATTTAATCTATTATTTTAGAAAAATAATTTCAGGTATTATTTTCTAATGGTATGTTATTTTTGTTTTATGTTAATTCTGGTTGGTGGTGGCATGAGGTATCCAATCTGTCGTGGAGTTGGTTGATGTGCCTGCATCTTGTTCGACTCCACTCTATATGAGTGGTGAGGGCTACCACCCTGGCAGGAACCCATATAGCACCCCCAGTGTATTGTGGACATAGACTAAGTCCCCCACATTAAATAATTGGAGTTGGCTGGTTGAGTTGGTGGGTGCCTCTGTTGAATAGTTAGGGTGTAGCCGATCTAGCTCTATCCTTAATCAATAACCCATTAATAGTTCAGATGGGCTTTGATTTGTTGTGGTGCTAGGTGTTAGATTAATAGGAATCTATTGATCCAGGTTTGCCAGTACCTAGGGCCCATTCTCGATAATGCCTCTTTGGATGACCATACCATTCTTTCCACCTTCCCATTGCTGGTGGAGTAATGGTGTGACCAGGGCATGCCAGATTCCTTGTTCGATCAAGAAGAGTTTGAATTGGGTGGCTGTAAATTGTGGCCCATTATTGGATACCAGGATGTCTGGTAGGCCATATGTTGAAAACAGCCTTCTTAATACCCTGATGACTACCTGTTGAGGGCATGAACACTATTTCTAACCATTTAGAATAAGCATCTACTATTACCATAAACGTTTGGCCTTGGAAGGGCCCTGCAAAGTCTATGTGAACCCTTGACTAAGATGTTTTTGGTGCCTCCCATTCATGTGCCAAGGCAGAGGGGTATGCCTGGATTCCTGGCATGGTTTACATGTGGATACCCACTCAGCTATGTCCCTGCCTATGTTTGGCCACCACATATAACTTCTAGCTAGTGCCTTCATCCTGACTATGCCTGGATGGCCTACATGCAGAACCTCTAAGGTTGGTCTCCTTAGTTTTGGTGGCACTATCACCCAATGCCCCCACAGTAGACAACCCTGTTGCACAGATACCTCATGTTGCTGAGCATGAAATGGCTGAAAATCCTCACCAACTGGCCCTTTTGGCGACCCCCTCCATACCCAGCTAAGTACTTGGGTTTTCTCCTTGGCAGAGTGTCATCTGGCTTGACAGGAATTACTACTGGCATTTCCCACTTCACGTGATCTACCAGTTCCAAAAACCCCTGGGCAATTAATTTGTCTAATTGTGTAGTTTTTGGGCCATAAAACAAAAGGGATCCTGCATGGCTTCATCATTATGGGGCCGATCTACGGGTTGAGATTAAAGAAGATGGGTGTCTGTATACTGACCCAAGTTCCCATCAAACTCATCTGTGAATTCCCAGATCAGCTCCTCGATGCTATCATCATAGACAGCATTGACACCAGTCACCCCCAGGCCAAGGGATGCGGACCAAGCAGGCTTGGCAGGGCGCCATCCACTATGGTCAGTTGCAGAGGCCTCACAAATTTCTTGAAAGCCACTTCAAAGATTCTGCTCCCTTTGACAGGGATGTGGTTCCCTTGATAATCTTTTAACTGAAGGTGCTGGTACTTCAGCTGTTTCCTGGCAATTCCTGGCACGAATTTCCTGGTCATAGCACAGGACACAGTTGACATAGATGACCTGGTGTCTATTTCCATGCTGCATGGTAAGCCCTCAATGAGGACTGTGACATGGATTTTCTTTGCGTGCAGTGAACTAGCTTGCCCAATGGTTGCTTCTGTTTGATATTGGGTTCTTGGGTTCCACATAGCATTCTTCTCCCCAATGGGGTTTCTAGTATTGTGTGACCTGGCTGGTTTGCACGGTAGGTGGCAGGTTGTCTGGTGCAACAGACTCCTACAAAGTGCCCCTTTCTGTTGTACCCCTGACAAATGGCATCTTTAAAGCCCCTGTCACACAGCACCTATGGATGGGAAGAGGTTGTAAAATGGAGAGAAACACTTGCCATCCGTTGGTTAACACAATGCTTCCGTTCTGTACTCCCTGCCTCCGTTTTTCATCCTCTCTATCTGTCCAGCATCCGTCTATTGACATTTCATCCGCTCAAAAAGTTTTGAGCTAGCTGCACAAACTTTTTGAGCGGAAATGTCAACACTTCCATTCTGCATCCGCAACTGCATTATGGAAACATCCGTTCTACATCTGTGTCCGTCATCCGTTTACACGTCTGCTATATCCGCTAGGCATCCGCTGCACCATCTGCACAAACTCAAAATCCACTCCACGGACAAGCGGACACAGGGAGGAAACAAAACGGATGTGGAACGGACACAAAGCACATTAGAGCACTAGACGTAGAAGGATAGAAAGCAGATTGCAGGTCGCATACAAAGCATTAAAATGGAACATTCACAGCGAGGGAGATCTATCTCGGATATTAGGATGTCTGCAGGAATGCCTAGAGGATGCATTAAGGACACTGTAGCAGAAAACCAATATTTCCTATAAAAAAGGGGGAGAGAACTGATCTACTTTACAGTCCAGCAGCCCTGCGGTGAGACCTCTTCAGCCTTGCTCTGGCTCTGGCTCTTCCACAGCATCCAGTCATCTCCACCATGGATCAATCACACACCCTATTTATGTAGGCACCATCGTATCTACAAGAGAGAAGCCACTACAGGACTCTTTCACCTGTTCTACGCGGAAGAAAGGAGGCGGCAGAGAAGTGTCTGGGGCTCCGAATGATGGATGAGAGAAGAGAAGAGGATGGACTGTACAACAAGCTGATGGTGGAGCTGAGGAACGAAGACATCGGATGATCCAAACTTTCATGAGGATGCCTCCAGCCAATGTTTGACAAAGTTGTAGAGCGGGCTGGAGACGCCGGTTGACCAACAGAGCACAACTTCCGGCCAGCCTGGACCCTGGCTGAAGTGGCGACTGACTGTGCGCCAACCTGGCCTCAGGGACCAGGTACAAGGAGCTGCACAGTACGGATGTAGAGTGCCACACAACACCCCATCAGCATTGTGCGTCAGAGAAGTGGTGCAGGCCATCATCGGAAGAATACCTGGAGACGCTCCTTCCCAAGTGCCCCCTCCACTGAAGAAGGCTGGCAAGAAAGTTGCAAGGCAGTGGTATCAGGAAGTGGAACTTTCCCCCACACCGTTGGAGCCATAGATGGGAAGCAACGTGGCCTGCAAAGCTCCAGCCCAAGTCAGGGTCACTTATTTCAACCTACAAGGGGGCTTCTTCAGGGCACTATCCTCTTCGCCATGGTCGATGCTGCTACAAGTTTCATGTACATTGATGCTTCAGGCAACGGTAATGCTTCAAGATGCCCAAGGTATACAACACCAGTCACCTCAAGGAGGGGCTGGAAATGCACCTCATCATGGGCTTCCCAGAATCCAGCACCCCACTGCCCAATGACACACAAGATTGTGCCCTACTTCATCGTGGGGAGATGAACGCCTCTCCCCAGAACCCTACCTCATGAAGCCCACACCTCCACATGCCTCACGCGGGGAAGGAGGATCTTCACT
The DNA here is from genome assembly GCA_004320025.1 of Laticauda laticaudata. NCBI lineage: Eukaryota > Metazoa > Chordata > Lepidosauria > Squamata > Elapidae > Laticauda > Laticauda laticaudata. Next base: position 8,831 of record BHFT01050584.1, read on the forward strand.
ACAGGCTGGTCCAGGACAAAGCAGGTGGTGGAGAACGCCCTTTGGCAATCCTGGCCGAACAGATTCCAGGTTCTACTTTCTTCACCACATGCAGCATCCGCCCAGAGACGTGACGAACATCTGGAAGCTTGCTGGCATCCTGCACAATCTCATGCGCCCCACTACCCAGTGTGCAAGAACAGCGCCGTGAGACCTCCAACAAGCTAATGGGGACATGGAGCCTGCGTTGAATGGTAGGCAAGGGCGAACCTGATAGACATGTGGATGCTGCAAGGCCCCAACAGAACTTCACGTGAACGGGAAAGAAGCAGCGCAACCTCCTGAAAACACTGGTGCAACTTCCCCAGCTGGAGCAGTGGAGTGGCAAGACAGGGATGAATAGATGCTTAATGGATGTTCCTTCAGCCTGTCTCATCACACTGATGAGATTGGGCCATGTATGTGCAGTGGCCCTTACATGAACAGGGGGCATTTAATAAAGAGTTGTGTTTATGTTGAAATGTGTTGGATCCAATGATTACAGTGTTATTGATAATAAAGGGCCAAAGGTTATGGCACCTGGGAGGCTGTGGACCATAACAGTCCCATTATGCTTGCACTAGAGGCTTATCTATCCACACAGCTATTACCTCCCATCCCACAGGTATCCTAACCCCATCCCACAAGCGATTACCCATCGGCCAACAGGTATCCTAACCCATCCCGACAGCTATTTAACCATCCCAAAGGTACCCTGCCCATCTCAACAGCTATTACCCATCCCAAAGCGTATCCCTGCCCATCCCACAGCTATTACCCATCCCAAGGTATCCCTGCCCATCCCAACACTAATTACCCATCCAAAAAGGTATCCCTGTCCATCACAGCTATCCTTTACGCATCCCCAAGCATGCAAACCATTTTTCTAAAAGTTTCCACCAGAGACTTTTATTTTAATAAAATAAATGGAAGCAAGTGTGTTGCGAAGCCAAAGGATAATCTTTATTAATAACAACTTGTAAAGAAAATGACTCAAGTCAAGTGTCCAAGCAAAGATAAAGTCATCAGGTAGCAACCCAGTCTCTGGCACTCTTCTTGGCACTTCTGAGGCGTGCCCCAGCTCTCAGGGTGGGAAGGGTCCAGGGTGGCTGTGGACATGGCTGCTGCTGGAGTGTGGTCTGAGGCGTCATTGGGGTGCCTGGCCCCGAGAAGACACCAGGGGACGAGGTGTGTGGAGGAATCTCTCAGGAGAGTAGGCTCAGTCCCTGTAATGTTGAGAGCCCCTTGTCCTCCAAGGACATCGGGGTCGCAGCCCAATACCGATGACAGATGTTCTGAGGCGGGCTGGCTGTGGGGTGGAAGGAAGAAGGAGTATAGTGGGGATGTCTGGTCTGCAGCTGAGGGGTAGGTGAGGCGTGGGTGGCCATCTGTTGTGTTGTGGTGGCATCAAGTGCGCATCGGTGGCATGGTGTGTATCGGTGGCAATGGCTGGCATCAGTTGGCATGGGTGGCATCGGTGCACCGGTGGCATATGATGTACCTGCGGCCTGGACTGGGAAGGGCTGCCTGTGCTGCTGGAGCTCTGGTAGCCGTAGCCTTGTAGGTGAGGGCCTGTGGAAAGCCTTGAAGGGCACTGACATCACCTGGGGTGGAAGGAGCAGGCCTGGACCGGGTGGGAGCAGGTTCAGCTGGTCTGGGGAGTTGGAAGAAGACCGGTGATCCTGTCCTTTATCCACCCAGCGTAGCTCGTGATTCTTGCATGTTCATGAGGGTCTGGTTGATGTAGATGAGGAAGGGCTTGCGCGTTGGCAGGATGGGACGCGTCGTGTACCAGCGTGAGAGAGGAGATCTATGCTCCTTCTGATGGTGTCCCTGATCTCCAGCAGGACAATGTGCTCTGCCCCTCCGGTCTGCCTCTCTGCCTTTCTGTGAAGGTGGAGCTGGGGTGGATGTGGGTTGACCTGTGGTGGAAGTGCCCCCTCCTTGCTTCCCACTGCGTCACGGGGTCCATCCATGCACTCCACCACAGGTAGTGCAGCTGTCGGGGGGTCTCCGTCGTGGCACGCTCTATAGCATTACCTGCCTGGACACAGGACCTGGACTCTTGGCCAGAAGGAGGACTGGCTCTCCAGCAGGCTGCCTGAGAGAGAGGGTTGTCAGAGGGGCTGCTCCTCGGGTGGTGGATCTCACCCTCCAAAGAAGCTGCACTTGGCCATGACGTAGGTCCTCTCAGTCCAAGTATCTCGCGAATGAAATATCTCGGAACGCAGATACTCGTTCTCCCTCAGCCATTCACAGCCATACCTCATCCTCATGACTTCCTCTTCGATTGAGTATTGCCTTCTCTCCCTTCACAAGTCTGCCTCTTCCTCCTTTTGGCAGGGCCATCTGGGCCCTCATCAGAGGGGCTTCGAGGTTGTAGGGGGCTGCTCCTCCCACACCAGCAGCAGCAGCACAGCAACAACAGTAGCAGCCAAAAACAGGACCAGGAGGCACCAGGAGCACCAGCAGCACCAGGAGCACCAGGAGCCACCAGCAGGACCAGGAGCAAGCGCCAGCAGAGTAAGCAACCAACAGAAGCACCCAGGAGCAGCACCAGCAGAGTAAGCACCAGCAGAAGACCAGCAACCAGGAGCAGCACCAGCAGAGTAGCACGCAGCAGAAGCACCAGCACCAGGAGCAGCGCCAGCAGAAGTGCAGCACCAGAAGAGTCAGCCCCAGCAGTATAAGCCCCAGCAAAAGCAGAGTAGGCCAGGGGGTGAGATTGATGGCCCTGTCCTCTTGCCAGGGCTGGCAGCAGATGGCAAGGGCTTTCTCTTTCTTCCCCATGGGTTGTTGGCTGGCTGGCTGGCTGGCTGGCTGGAGCTGTGTCTGCCAGCAGGTCTTTCCTCTTCTGAATGGTGACTGGCTTGTGAGCTGGGCTTCCTTTATATCCGCGGGGCTGACACAATTCATCCTCTCCACAGCGCAGTGAACGCTGTGCATCCGCTAGGCTTCCGCTAGGCTTCCGCTCTGCATCAGCTTCATCCGCTCAGCATCCACTCTGCATCCGCTCTTTCCGCTGCGCGTCCGTCTTCCTTTGCTGTGCTCCCCCGGAAGCCCGGAGGATGTGTCATCCGCTTCCATTCGCTTCCATCCGCTAAGCTTCGTGGAGCAAACGCTTTCCATCCCTCTACATCCTCCCCCCGTCCGTTCCTTTCTGTTGTTGTCCGCTCTGGTTATGCATATTCGGAGCACTTTTGAGAGTAGATAACAACAGATGGAACATTTTCTCATCCGCTGTGTCCTTTTTACAAATGTTTTGCATCTGTCGGCCAATGTGACAGGCCCTTAAACTTGCACGCTGAACTTGGGTGTTTATCACTGCAACCTGCACATGCTGTTTGCTTCCCTTCTGTTTTGGGGCTCCTCTTTTTTGATGATCAGAGGTGGCAAACCTCATTATCCTTGTCATGCTTTGTGCTTGATGTGAAATTGGCAGACTGCTTGACTTCTGGATTGCGTATTGTTTGGTTGCATAAATGCAATTCCCAAGCTTCTGGCTTCACAATGGGTTCTCATGGGTTCTCATGGGTTCAGGAGATCCTCTAGCTAACAATCTGCACAGTTCGGAGAACTCCCAAATCCCACTCCTGGCTTGCCCTGCCTACCCCTCCCCTCCCAGGAGTCCCCATGTGGCCCAAGTGGAGGGCACAAGTGGAGGTTTAGGGAGGGTGAAAAACAGGCTTCCCAGAAATTCTGGAAGGGTGGAAATGGGCCCATTTCCAGCTTCCAGAGAGCCTCTAGAGCCTGAGAAAGCTGTTTTCACCCTCCCAGAGGCTTGAAAAAAGCCTCCGGAACCCAAAGAGGGCAAAAATGACCCCCCATCGTGGTGCAGGAAACTGACTAGGCCATTCCACCGTGGCCACACCCACCCAATGGGCACAGAACCCATTGCTAAAATTTTTGAAGCCCACTCCTTGGTGAATTATACTGCTTCACATTAAAAATAGCTAAGTAATGATATACGCATGATATAATTAATACACTTATGTATGTATGTATGTATGTATGTATGTATGTATGTATGTATGTATGTGCCTCTGACATGGGCCCCTGCCCAGCAACACTATTTAGAAAAATATAGAAAAAAACATTCTTGGTTGTTTTTTTCAGAATTTGATCTGCTACTCTCTCCTACAGCTGCTGATGAAATAATATAGTATTCTAGTAGCATAGTGGTTATTGTATTTCCCTGATATTCAGAAGGTATCCATTTTGAAACATTTTTAAAATGATTTCTTTCCCTGAGTTATATGTCGGAGATTACTTTCCCACTACTTTCTTCTCCTACCCTCTCCTACCCTCCTCCCTTTCTTCCTATAGGTAAGGTATTCCAAATATAGGACAAACATTAAGTTTTAGACATCCTTCTTTGGTCTCATTTGGAGAGAATATCTTCAACCCCCATGACATACTAACCAGTGTGAAGTGGACAAGTCAGGGGACAATTCTCAAATAGGCAATCCCTATGACATAAAGGATTTCATTTTAATTTCCATTGTGGTTGAAATCAGGACAGTGAGTAAGTATGGTGTTCAAGGGAAAAGTGTTTACATTTTAGCTATTACTCAGTTTTACTTCTACCATTTTTCACAATAAGTGCTGAAAACTGAAAATGCAAACCAGGTACTGAAAAAGCAGGGTTTATTTTATCATAACCAGGTACTGAAAAAGTGGGTTTTATTTTTGACATTCACAATTATATTTTGTATCTGGGAAGACCTCAATTTCCTCTATTTAATTTTTTTTATGATTAATTTAATGTAATAATTCTCTTGACACCAAAAAGAAAAGTGACTTACATTTTGACAAAGACAAGAAACCTGACAGCAAAGTGATATGGAAAGATAGCCATATTGAGATTAATCTTTTCATGACAAAATATAATATTACTTGTGACATAGAAAATGTATGTTTAAAAAAAAGTTTATGTTTTCTTAAAATAAGTTCTTAGATTTTAAAGAAAATTCAGAATTCAACTCTAAATACATTTCTGTGACACAGAGAACATAAAAAGTCTTACAACTTGATCAAACCAAAGGGCTAGTTATTCTAGCATTCTACTGTATTTCCAAAAATTACTTTCTTCTTCAAGACAATCTGCATTCAGCAACATGCATCATTTGAATGTAGAATTTTATAGCTTATAGTCATTCAGCATACATATTCTAATTAATTTGTCTAAACTCCTTCCACAATCACCCAAACTTTAATCACAAACATTTCTTGATGTGTTAAAGTGAATGATGTGTGATGTTGAAAATTAACATCATTTTTTTACTTTGTTCATCTTCAATCTATTCCAGATCAATTCCTTACGTGTAGCTGTGAGTTCTAAAGTTATATTGGAAGAAAAATTATCCATGAGCACCAGCTAATTGCCATCACTTCTTCATCCTTTCCTTTTACCCTTTTTTCTTATAATGAATATCAACTAATCAACTGCCCGTTTTTATTTTCTTTTTTTTACATTGGATCCAATGTTTTTAAAATGGTCTGCATTTACAACTTTATGGAGGCCTGTTGATATATCTCTTAGCAAATATAATACTATATGTACCTTGGCACTGGAAAAGTGTGTCTTCTGTAACTTAATTCTTGATTAATCCATTATTCAGAAGAAAAATGTTTTTAGAACATTTTGAGTTGAAGTGAATTAGTCACATAATCTGTAGGATCCTTATTGTTGTGCAGAATAGTAGGGGGGGAAATGTCCTTGTCCCAGAATGGCCACAATTGTTTGCATCTGTCTTAGAAATATAAAACAAGTAAAAGTCACTCAAGTTTTAAAAAAATCAAAATAATTCCTGTCCATCTGTAGTGCAGATTTATTTATATATTTGTTTATTTGTTTATTTATTTTGTCAAGCATGTATAAGTATGAACATAAGATGCAAACATATAAGTATAAACAGGAAAAATATACATATAATAAATTAGTATGAATAAATGGATAAATGGGAACAGTAGGACATGGACAGCAAGCACCCTGGTGCGCTTATGCACGCCCCCCCTTACAGACTTCTTAGGAATAGAGTGAGGTCCACAGTAAACAGTTTAAAATTAAAGTTTTTGGGGGTTGAGGATGTAACAACAGAGTCAGGTAGTGAGTTCCAGGCATTGACCATTCTGTTGCTGAAGTCGTATTTTCTGCAATCAATGAGTTTTGAGTGGTTTACTTTGAGTTTGTATCTATTGTTTGCCCATGTATTATTGTGGTTGAAGCTGAAGTAGTAATTGACAGGTAGGACACTGTAGCAGACAATTTTGAGTACTAAGCTTAGATCAGACCATAGGCGGTGTACTTCTAGGTTGTCCAGGTCTAAAATTTCAAGCCTGGTAGCATAAGGTATTCTATTGCAAGCAGAGGAATGGAGTACTCTTCCCATGGACTTGCTCAATTGTATTAATGTCTGTTATAAAGTGTGGATTCCAGGCAGAGGAGCTGCATTTGAGAATTGGTCTGGTGAAGGTTTTGTATGCCCTGGTTTGCAGTACAGTGTTACCGGAGAAGAAGCTTCACAAAATTAGGTTAGCAACTCTTAATACTTTTTTGACAATGCTGTTACAGTGAGCTCTGGGGCTTAGATCTTTTGAAATGAGTACTCCTAGGACCTTGACAGCATGAGGGTCATCTATGAGATCGTATCTGCCCAGTTTGTATTTAGTGTTCTGATTTTTGTTGCCAATGTGTGAGACAGAGCATTTGTTGGTTTAGATTTGAAGTTGCCAATTATTTGACCATTCTGACACATAATCAAAGTCGCTTTCTAGAGTAGCAGTATTGTCGGTGATGTTAAATAGTTTAACATAATCAGAGAATCAGTTTTACGTATTATGGCAAAAGTAATTTATGTAAATTAGAAAGAGAGTGGGTCCTAGAATGCTGCCTTGGTAGGGCACTCGTTATTTTGACTTCTTATTGCCTGTTTGAGAGAAATGCAGCTATCCATTTATGCAATAATCCAGAAATGCCGTAAGAGTGTAGTTTTAGCAGCAGTTTGTCATGTACCAGAAGTCTTACATCTGTTGCTTTATCCTGGTATTATTATTACTATTACTACTACTACTACTACTATTATTATTATTATTATTATTATTATTATTATTATTATTATTGGTATTATTATTGGTATTATTATTGGTATTATTATTGGTATTATTATGGTATATTATGGTATATTATTCCAGTAAATGCTATTGATCCAAGCTTGTAATTGTCCTCATGACATCATATTTCAAGTGACATGAAATCAAAGATGGTTCCCTTTCAGAGTTATCATGCTTGGTGAATACTTAGAAATTCTTAAATCCTAGGCAGATTTTATTTGAAGATTATGTGAATAAAATTACATATTTTGATTAAGGAAAGCATTATTAGAATTGGGTTTTGATATTCATAGAGGAGTAGAATTGATTTTAATTGCTTCTCAAATTATCAGTTGCAGGCGATGTTAAAGCAGTTGTAGAATTCATTACATGAAAGTAACCTAAACATTTTTTTTTATTTTGTAGATATCTAATAATAAAATTGTTGTAGGAATGCTTATATTATATTTAAAAGGGCACATTCCACAGAAACTGGAAGTTGTAACTTTAATACAGTCTCTCTATTCCATTACTTATTTATTATTTTCGATAAATGTTATTATGTATTATTTCTTGTTTTAAATCATGATACCTCATTTATTTTTATCTAGGTTATTAATACTGTCAGAGTATATTCATAAACTGGAATAGAGCTTGGTAACAAAGTCAGCCAATGAACAGCCATGGCAACAGACCAGCCAATGGGAGCTGAATTGGAAAATAAAACTAGAAGTAGACTCTAGTCTCTGCTCTAAACTGAACCTCTCTGTTCTGAACTCTGAAACTGCTGCTTGTGTTTTGCTTACATTGGAAGAATCTACTATTGGTGTTGTACATTTTACTCATATTATTATATATATAAAGAAGTTAATGAATCGTACTGAATCAGTCTTCTGTGTGTGCTTTCTGGATTTGAATTTCTGCTACAAAATCTAACAGGTTAATGGGCCCAGAACACACAGAAGACTTAACTGTAATTTAAGCTGAGAGAGTCTGCCTGTGTTGGCAGAGAAAAACTTTGCAGGATGGCTGAGAAAATTAATGAGAGCTCTCTACTTCATTTGGGTCAGAAGAATTATATAATTTGGGCTGCAAAGATGGAATGTTTCCTGAAAGCTAAGGAACTGTGTGGTATTGTTGAAAACCCACTCCAAGCACCATTGGCTGCTGTGGATCAGAGGAAGCATGATAAAGCAATGGCTTATATCATCTTAAGTTTAGAAGACAAAAAGTTTTTCAATGTAGATGATTTAAAGACTGCAAAGGAAATCTGGCTGAAGTTAAGAAGTGTGCAATTATCAAGAAAGTTATACAGAGCCCATCTGAAACCAGGAGAATATCTGGAGCAGCATTCAGTAAATATACAAATTTTGTTTGTGGAGTTAGAACAGCATGGAATACAGATTCCTGAATCTCAGAAAGTGCTGTGGGTTTTGAACAGACTAGATGCCTCATGTGACATTGTTTCTGCAGTATTTGAATGAAAACCAGAGCAGGAATTGCATTTGGAGACATTAAAAGCATGTCTGATTGCTGAAGAAAACAAATGCCATTTTCATAGCCTCAAGGAAAATTTCCTGAGGAAGGGGCCCAAAGAGCAGAAAGATAAGCAGAATGGAAAATTCCACAGACTGGCTGTCTCCAAAGAGAAAAGCAGCAGTAAAGATCAGATTACAGCCCAGCAACAGAGGTGCTGTTTATCTGTGGAGAACAGACACACCTAAAAAGGGACTGTTTGCAAAGGAAAAACTTTTTGCAAGAAATAAATTATTTGCAAGACAGAAGCAGTTTGCAAGGAAGAAAATCAGCAGATGGTCAAGTTGCTGTGGCAAAAGCCAGCAATTATAATACTAGAGATCAATGGTTAATTGACAGTGGGGCTAGTCAAACAATTGTTAAAAATTGTACATTGTTTTACAGGATGGATACAGCTGCAGGAGATACATTAGCCTTGGTGAATGCCAAAAGGCTAAAGTCATTGGAAGTAGCAATGTGCAAATTCCATATCTGGAAACAAGGTTCAATTATGTTTTGTGTGTGCTTGAAATGGAACATAATTTGCTAGTTTAGACAAGCAAGGATTTGAGACCATACTTGTAAATGGGCAGTGTATCATAAAGAGATATGGCAAAGTGTGTGCAAAAGACATAAAACAAAGTAACCTTTATATGTTGCAGGGACAAAATGTTCAGTGTGCACAGACATTTGGAAATGTGGCAAAGCATGATTCATGTGCTCATCTCTTGCACAGAAAGCTTGGCCATGCGAGCTTCAAAGTTTTGCAAAAAATGGAACAGTATGCAGAAGGGTTGCATGTAAAGGGATGTAAGACATATTTGGATTGTGTAGTATGCAAATCATCAAAGTCCAAGGCATTCCCAGTAAGCAAAAGTAGCACAAGGCCGACAACAAGAGCTGGTACATACAGATTTGGTAAGGCCAATGCAAGCCAGTTTGGGAGGAGCTGTTGGGCTTGGGGGAGACGAAATGAAAACAAACATTGCTACCAGATGACATCTTCATGCTGACTAGTTTAGATTGATGAGGGGGGGAATACAAACACTTCATTACATACAATACAAACCTGCTAGCTTTCCAATTTTAGTTTTATTTATTACACAAATAGGACAGGATTTCATATAATTCTCTATATTTAACCTCATACCTGGCCACTAAAATTGTCATTTTGCTAAATGTAACGTTTTCAGAAACCCATAATGTCTTGCCTGTTTAACATCATGACAATGTTTTAACACTACTGATCTGCCGGGACCATTCTGGTTTGCGGCTTTGTAACCGAACCTATAAACTTTAGTGGTTGTATAAATTCTTCCAACCTCAGTCTCAACCGATGTAAACCATCATCAAATTCTATTGCCACCCAATACCAATCGGTCAATGTAGCATATGAACCTCTATATAGGCAAGCCTAATTTAGTTTAGGGTCCAATCTTTCTTTGAATATATGTATCAATAAGCTCTTCAGTAATGAAGGGTGTTTACCAATCACTCGTCAGAAAGAGGGCACAGATCCAGAATGGATGGTGGAAGAAGGTACCGAAGTGGCTGAAGACGATGGTGGGGATGGCCAGGAACAACAGAATGTGGGAGCAAAGAAGGAGGATGTGCCATTGACAGTGCCACCAGTAGTAAAGCCTAAAACAACTAAGAGTCAAAGAGAGGTACAGTTAAGTGACCATATAAGTTAAGTGCTTATAAGGGGGAAAAGGAGCAAGAACATAGGCAAAAGGAGTGACTGCTGGATTGGAAAGTGAAGTGCTGGCTTTCTGTCAGCCTCTGTCATAGTAACTCTGGCAATAAACCACGTTACAGTTCTTAGATGCATTTATAGATAACTCGTTTAGGATAGATGCATTTATTATAACTCATTTCTTCCAAACATGGCAACAACGGCAATCCCAAGTAAAGCCAGCACTGAGAGCATCTGCTCTCCCCATTAACCCTGCTCACCTCCACCCACAATGCTAAACGGGACTAATATCAGACACTAATCATGCCCACAACTCTCTCTCATCCATCTGTGACTGCTCCCTCGACTCTTCCTTCCCATTTGTGTCTAAACTGTAACCCAAAACAATGCGGAGCTTTGAACAGCTGAAAACTATTCCCCCTCCCCGAGCAACACATGTTACGAAACCCTGAGCCTCATCTTAACTAACTGTTCTGTCCCAGTGAACTATTTCACCCCGCTGTTCCATTCTGGTGAGCTGTCGTGTCTCGTCTTGTTAAATTGAGAAGGAGAGGAGCGATAAATCAGTCCCTGTCAGATGGTCATGCCGATAAGGGATTGACAGGTCGAGCCGGAATGGAAACTGCAGGAGTGGAGGGTCTTTCTCCAACCGAGACAACGTCTTGGGCTTCACACCATAGGAAGGTTGGCAGGATCTTTGAAGCCTGACAGGCGGCCCCCCTACCATTGTTCCTTCTGTAACAGAAAGATTATGATTATTATTATATATAAATCTTACTTCATTCCTCCCACCTGCTTTCGTGGGGTATTTCATATGGAATTGTCATCGTAAATAAGACACAGATACATCGGTATGTGGTATCCATGATGCATCACTAATGGATAACCTGTTCACCAAACCAGATATTGTAATAGTCCACGTCTATGATGAGAATCGAGTATTTCATCTATTTCATAATAGTCATCACAGACTGGTCCTGGGGTGTGCAATCAAGGTTCTTTTCATATCTGCAGGTTAAGAGACTGATATGAAATATGGGGTGCATTCTTTTAAAATGAGAAGGAAGTCGAAGACCAACTTTAACAGGATTTATAACTTGTACTACTGGAAATGATCCAATGTATTTTGGCCCTACAATCGGCAATGCAGCATTAACAATGAGGAACATCACATTAATAAATTCATAAAGACAGCTTTTGGCAGGGTGGGTGAATAAATCAAGAGAGAGCTACTGCAGGAATGGAAGAAGTAAGGGGTAGTTGGGAATCGTGGCTTAGTTAGTATGTGATGTAGACCATAGAATTATAGTGTTAATAGGGTAATTGGGACATGAGTGCAGGGCAGAGATAGACAGCAATTAGGTGGGTGGGGTGAAGGGATAAATTATACTGAAAGATGATTGATTTCAGTGCTAATCTTGTTCAGTTTAACACTGCTTGCCGGTTACTGTATTAGGAACAAAATGATTGGTCTGAATTATTACTATTCAGAGAGTTCTCTTATAATAACAGCAGCACAGCATAGCAGCACAGGATATACCCTATTTCAAATATTATTTGGGAATGAGTTACTACCAATTCCAGAATTGCCACATACTATAGAGACACTAGCAATGCAGAAGCAATGGTATGAACAAATACAACAATCATGGAAATATGTAAGAGAAGCCTTACATGATGCATTCATTGCATGTAAAAAACAATTTGACAAATGGAGAAATGAACAAAAACTTTCCACACTGGAGATCTTGTATATCTGTCCACTAAATGTACCCCTATATAGACCCCTAAATCTGGGTCTCCCTTGTAAGAAATTAGGCCCAAAATATATTGGACCATTCCCCATAAAAGGTAATTAATCCAGTGACTGTACAATTGGAACTATCATCACGATATAAAAGAATACATCCTGTATTTCATTGCAGTTTATTAAAATGTATATATAAAGACAAACACAATAAACACTTCCTGGTCCAATAAAAAACAATCAATATGAGGTAGAGGAAGTATTAGATTCCCGAAAGAATAGGCGAAAGTTACAATATTTGATAAAATGGAAGGGGTATCCCATTGCGGAAGCTTTGTGGGTTAATAGCAATGATGTCCATGCTCCATGATTATGTCAACAGTTTCATAGAAAAAAATTCACATGAAGAAATGGAAACATAACAGTGCTAATAAAATATAAGATCTTAATCTCCTCTGTTCATTTCCAAGGAGACCAGTGGTGGTGGTTGTGGGAATACAAACACTTCATTACATACCCATAATCGGCAATGCAGCATTAACGACAAGGAACATCAAACTAATAAATTCATAAAGACAGCTTTCGGTAGGGTGAAAATAAATAAATCAAGAGAGAGCAACTGTGGGAACAGGAGGAATAAGGGGGAGTTGGAAATTGTGGCTTAGTTAGTATGCTATGTAGACCATAGAGTTATAGTGTTAATAGGGTAATTGGGACATGAGTGCAGGGCAGAGATAGACAGTGATTAGGTGGGTTGGGGTGAAAGGATAAATTACACTGAAAGATGATTGATTTCAATGCTAACCTTGTTCAGTTTAACACTGCTTTCCGGTTACTGTACTAGGAACAAAATGATTGGTCTGAATTATTATTATATATAAAAAATACAAACCTATCTGTTTTCAATTTCTTACCTAGGATTCACAGAACCATGGCTAAGAGAAGCAAAGTATGCACTGGTCATTATAGTAGATAACTACAGCAGGTTTGGGTTCTGCTATTTACTGAAGAGTAAAATAGAGATGCTGCAGAAATGTAAGCAATGGGTAAGCTTTGTAGAAAGAAAGTATAAACAGATATGTCAGCTGCAAACTGAAGAGGTTTAGAATTCATGTCAACAAGTTTTCAACTGTGGTTGGGACAGTTAAGAATAAAACACAGATTCACAAATCTGTACACAACAGCTAAGAATGGTGCTGCGGAGAAGCGAAATGGAGTCTTGCAAACCATGAAGGACTCACTCCTGGAGGATTCCAGTCTGAGCAGGTCATATTGGGGTGAAGCCATATTGACTGCTAATTATTTAATTAATAGGCTGTGAAATTCCTCCATTAATGATACTCCATATGCAGGGAAAACCATCTCTGGGACATTTAAGGGTGTTTGGAAGTAATGCGTGGATGCATATTCCAAAAGCAGTTAGAAGAAAGGAGCCCTGCTTATTCACTCCTTACCTGGCATGCATACCATCAAACTTGCCTGCTAAGTTACTATTTTTCCTTCCCCCCCGACCATCAGCTATTCTGCTGTGCTGAGAGATTTAGATTAGCTAGAAAGCAAGAAATCATCGGAGCTGAGCCTGAAGCTTCTATTATTCAGTGCAGACTCAGATAGCAGATGGCAGAAACACAGATCTCTAAGTGAATCTGTGATTCTGTGAGCAACTCAATCTGCCTGCCTGCTTTGCCTTATTTTGGGTAAAAGTTGCTCTTTTATAAACAAAATCAATATTTGCATAGATAGTGTGTTGTGAGTTAATTTTGTGAGTTTGCTTGCAAGCAAATTTTATGTGAGACTCAGGTAGCCAATGGCAGAAAGATAGATCTCTTGAATGAATCTGATTCTGTGAGCAACACAATCTGCCTTCCTGTTTTGCCTAATTTGGGGTAAAAGTTGCTCTTTTTTAATAAAAAATTCAATATTTACATAACTATTTATAATATTTACATACAAGCCACGCCCAGCCAGTCACATGACCAGCAAGCCATGCCCAGCCAGTCACATGACCACCAAGCCACACCCACAAATTAAGCCTCACTCGCATAACCAGTTGTTAAGAATTTTGAATCCCACCCGATTCCACCTGCCAGATATTCTGCTAGTAAAGTTAACACGTGTAATGTATGGTATGAGCCAAGGAAATGTAATGGTATGAGCCAACCTAAATTTGGCACTACCTAAATTTGAACAAGTAAAATGGAAAGAAGCCATGGACAAGGAAATGGAACTCATGGGAGAACATGACGTGTTTACATCTATGACTTTGCCACGTGGTAGCAAAGCTGTAGGATGAAAATGAGTGTACAAGAAAAAAATACTGCCCAATAATGAGGTACAATACAAAGCAAGATTAGTGGCACACGGGTTTTTACAGATGAGAAATGTGCACTATGAAAATGTGCACTACAGTTGTGCCAACTATAAAGAGTGAAAGCATCAGACTTGCACTTGTGTTGGCAGCGTCACATGGCCATAAAAATTGTCATTTTGAAATAACCACTGCATTCCTCAATGCAGAATTAGAGGAAGAAATTTACATGGTTCAAGCACCAGGGTGTAAAAGTAAAATGCCTAACATAGTGTATAAATTGAACAAATCCATTTCTCCATATTTTTGGGTGAAAATATCCAAAGAAAATGTTATATAAAAATGTTTCAGTTCCTTTTTGAACTCTAATAAGTAAATAATATGTTATGTTATGTTACATTAAGTAGTAAAAAATACTGATGAGTTGGCAGTTTACTTTTGACCACCACTGTAGCTAAATATTTGTTTATGACTAGGTTGTTACTAAATTTAAAGTCATGATCTGATCACATACTTCATCATATTTTCTCCTGAGGGAAGTATTTAAACAACTGTTACTTCTTTTACAGATAAATGTATCTACTAGCTGAGAACTTCATGTGCCACACAGAAAATGAGCAGAACAGATGCTGATCATGTTATGAAAATCATATTTGATGTGCTTTGGCCAAACAGTTTTTTAGTAGCCTGTTTCTCCAATAATTCTGTGGTATACAGAAAAAATCCTGAAGATTGGAAAATGCTGTAAAATGGGTACAAGGATTTGTAGATTGGGCATTGTTTACCTGAATGCCACTTTTCCTTGTAGGCAAGACAGGTCAGGATGGGGTAGTACTCTTCCTTACCTGCTTAGGACTGAAACTGTGCAAAAGGCTTACTAGCCTAGCTCCTCCCACTCTGGGTGACTCCTCCCCAGTTTATGCAAAGTTCATGCAACAGACTGGGTTGCCTCTAATGAAGGGAAAAGAAACAAGAAAGTTAGAAGGACTCCCCCCCATGGTCCCAGGAAGGAACCAACCCAAGGGTGTGGCTGACCTGTCTCGCCTACAAGGAAAAGTGGCGTTCAGGTAAACAATACCCATTTTCCCTTGTAAGGCATCAACAGGTCAGGATGGGACATACCAAAGCAGGGTTGTTCTCGGGAGGGTTAAGACTGGTCCTGACTGGCACGGTCCGAAGTGACCCTTTGAAGGACCCATCTGCTGATCTGCTGATGCAAAGGAATACAGGCGATAGTGACAGTTGAAAGGCGAAGGTGAAGTTCAGGTAGCAGCCCTGCAGATCTCCTCTATCAACGCCTGTGTAGCCCATGCCACTGTCATAGCTGCGCTACAGATGAAATGGGCTGTTATGCCCCTGGGAACTGCCCTGCTGGAATAGGCCCGAGCAATACAAGCCTTGATCCATCTACTTACTGTAGATGGAGAAACCTTACCACCCAATGAGGATGACTGGAAAGAACAAAAAAAAAAAAGACTCCATCCTACAGAAAGCAGCAGTATTGTTAAAAAAAAAAATTGTAAATTTTTTAAGGCTCTGCGCACATCCAAGGTGTGCTGCCAAGTATTTTTCAAACTCATAGGACTGGATGAGGACAAAGAAATCAGGAGTACCAGCTCCTGAGCTCTATTGGAAAGATGTGTTGACCTTCTGGAGAATGAAGGGGGTGGAGGGTCCAAGTTTTTTTCCATAAAAACCACCCGATGAGGATGGAAAATGCAGAGGTCTGGGGCAGACCAGACAGCAACCAATATTCAGAGACTCTCTTCGGCTGAAGTGATTGCCACAGGAAAACCACCTTTTGTGAGTAAGAGATGAGGACTAGATTGTCCAAAGTATTCTCAAAAGTGAAGGGACTGCAAAACCTTGGTCAAAGTTCCCAAGTAGGGTAAACTATTATACCATTAGGAGGGCAAGGTTGATAGCCCCTTTTGAGAACCTACGAACTTGTAGGATTGCTGAGGCCAAAGATTCCAGCTTCCCACGTGAACAAAAACTCATGATTATGGCTAACACCTGCCGTTGGAGAGTGTTGGGGGGAAAGACCTTTGTCCAGGCCAGCCTGTAAAAAGTCCCAAAGACTGCAGCTACCGAAGCTTGAGAGATAAGATGTTGGACTTGACACACCAGCTAAGAAGGATTGCCAAGTAGCTTCGCAATGCGGATGTCGATGGGCGCCTGGGAGCCTGAATAGTTTTGATAACTTTGTTGGAGAGTTGGGCTCCTTTTTAGAGGAAATTGCCCCACTCAATCTCCACACTGCCAGTTGCAACCACTGGAGATTCCAAGGTGAGACAAAGGACCCCTGGAGGAGAGAGATATCCTCAGGGATCCACCAAGAAAATTGGGTGATCACTGAAAGTGCCATCAAATCAAAACAAACCAATGCCTGGCGAGGTTAAAAAGGGAGCCACAGTATTGTGATCTCGGCCCGCCTCCAAAAAAGAGCTTATATGATCACTGCTGGATTGGTGGCCAATGGTGGAAAAGTGTTTTAGAGCAGCCCTAAAGCCAGTCTGCAATGTAAAGCATTAGTGCCTTCTGCCACCCTGGCGAGAAAACCTCGTATAATACCTGGAAGTTGGGCATTAACGGGATGTGAGGCAAATAGGTCTACAACTGCGCCAATCCAAAACTGCGGGAAGATCTGACGAAAATTAGGGAAGGATGCAGTTGAGGCATTCTGCATGGTCAATGGTCATTCTGCTGAGCAAACTGACTGTGTATTAATCAGATTCCATAATGTTCTCAGCTCTGATTGAGTGAAGGTTGCGTTCCGCCCATGTAATCAGAGATTCTGCCTCCACCATAAGGGACCAGGACTTCGTACCTATCTTGTCATCTCTCTACCTT
>BHFT01050586.1:3600-21422 GCA_004320025.1 Laticauda laticaudata
GAAGGGCTCCTCCACGAAGCTTCAGCTTCAGAGCTTCTTGGATTTGCAAATTTTTTACCGGCAATTTTATCCCGCTTTTGCTAAAAAATAGCAATGGCCCATCACAATCTTTTAAAAACTAAAAGGAGAGCGGTGAAGCCAAGGCCTTAGCAAGCGTTGGAGTGTCCATGGAGTGCCAAGCAGTTTTTGAAAAAAGCTTAAAATGACTGTTTTGCTGCAGAACTGTGCTTAAAGCACCCGACATGGAGGCTTCCCTTTGTGATCCAAAAGCCGATTGCGAGTGGATGTGGCCATTGGAGCAGTGTTACTTCAATCAATGGAAAGGGACTTGCAGCCTTGTGCGTGTACCTCCATAATATCTGAAACGAGAGAGGGTAGGCGTCTGGGAAAAGAAGCTTTGCAGTTCGTTGGGGCCCTACTGACATGAGACATTTCCTGGAAGGAGCAAAAATCCATTTTGAGGTATGGACTGATCATAAAAATTTGGAGGCCTAAAACACCTCGGAACTGTCCCCTAAACAAGTTCGCTGGGCCCAGTACTTAAGCGGTTCAATTTTCACTGGAAGTAACATTCCAGGGGGGGAAGAACTTCAATACGGATGCTCTCTCTAGACTACCCCAATTAATAGTATTCACCGAAGTGATAAGCCCGTTGTTTCAACAACATCTGCCGCCCCGGTGATCACCAGAGCCCAAAAGAAGAAAAGAAAGTGGACTTTATCGAATACTTAACGCACAACTTAAAAGAGCCCCTAAAACTTATGATTGGTTCCTGGCTCATTTGGAATGACTATACAGTTGAGATGGTTTGGCCTTGGGTTGGGAACCAATTTGTATTGTGCCACAGGCGCTGAGGGGCCAAATACTACAACAAGCTCATGTGATTCTAAAGCAAGCTTGGTCATTTTGGATTTGTGAAAACTTACACCTGGTTTAGTGGCAATTTCTGGTGGCCCTACTTTGAAGAAGGGACATGAAGCTTATTGTAAGCTAGCTGTCCAATTTGTTGCTTCGCAAGAGACCTCCAGGTAAGCCAGCAGGGTTGTTTACAAAATGTGCTAGACCAACGGCCCCTGGAAGGAAATCTCTATGGACTTTATAGTAGAACTACCTGAAAGCAGCGGAACATGGTTATTTGGGTGGTAACCGATTGTTTTCCAGGCAAGTTACATTGCTTACCTTGTTCAAGATTCCATCTGCTTTAAGACGCTGGCCTATAACTTTGGATTTCCATATTATTAGATTTACATGGTGTTCCCTAATCTCTTGACAGAGGGGTCAAATTTATTCTCAATTTGTGGAAAGAGTTTCCTGAAGTTGATAGGCTCCGCCCAGAGGATTAAGCTCCCCACCAGCCCCCAAACCAATGGGCCTGTGAGAGGACTAACGCAGTGTTAGAACAGTATATTAGATGTTATTAAATTTATCAACAAGGATAAATTGGTCTGACCTACTTTTGCCATTTGCTGAAGTGCATATAACAACTCCGTACATAATAATTACTGGATTTACTCATTTAAAGTTAGCTTCAGGGACAAGGTTTTGTATCCATACCCTGAACTTCCTCTTTAAAGGCCTAACATCCAGTCATTGGGATGAATGGATAACTCAACTCCAACCTTAACTGGCAGAAACACAAATAAGCATTAGATGAGGCCCTTTCAAGCTCATTAAGAAGTTTGCAGGACAAGAAAAGATCCCCACAGAAATTATATAAACTAGCTGACAAAAGTTTTCCTGTCCACCAGATACCTAACAAACCACTCAAAAATCGAAGAAGCTTTTGCGTCCTAAATATGTTGGTCCTTTCACGATTGAAACGGATTATAAACCCTCTAACAGTCCAGGAGCTGAATTTACCGAAACCTCTTCGACGAATTCACTCAGTCTTCCCTGTTAGTTTAGTTAAAGCCTGGAACATACTTCTGATTTAAGACCCATCCAGGCTGATCTCCAAACCATACTGATGAGGGTGAAAAAAACATTTTGAAGTAAAGAAATTTTTTGACTCTCGCAAAGGGAGGGTCGGGCTCCAGTATCTTGTAGCCTTGGAACATTTCCCTTCTTTCCCAAGCTTGAGTGGGTAACGAAAACACTGTTTAAAAGCCCCTAAGCTGATCAAGCATTTCCATACCAAGTATCCTGATTAAAACCCTAAGAGTGTATTCATTTTAATTGTTCTTATGGTTTAATTATTTCTCTTTATATCTTTTCCCCTCTCTCTTTTAGGACTGACGGAGTTTTCTTTTTCTTGGAGGGCCGAATTGTCAGCCTTTTCAAGATCTTTTACTATCGCTTTGCATCTTTCGCCTGTTTCATAAATAACGGGGGGAGGAGGGGATGAGTTTAGGAAGTGAGCTGGAGGTGTTTACATTTTTTCTTGTTGTGTAAAATGAGGGAGGGGGGAGTACATCGGAGTTAGGTTTCTATTCTCACTTAGCTTCTTTTCTCTGCGCAACTGCAAAACCCGTTATCCAAAACATTGCCAAGGTCAATGGAACCAGAGGGCCTCATCACTACCTGAAAATGCCCACCAGATCATAATTCACAACTTCTATTGGGAAGATTCATCTGAACTATTGGGGGTTGGGAAACATTTCCATCCACTTTGTATACTGTTGTCCACGCCGCCTAAATATTCTCGGATTCAGAATTCATATGGTTGCCATCACTCATTTTCAGTTAAAAGATATCTTTTTCGCTAACTTAAAAGAGTCTAAGTATTTTCTTTTCTTGAATTTTGAATGTGAGGACAAACTTGCAGTAAGACTGTCCAAAAGAACCCAACTTCCATGTAAACATTTCAGTTTTTTATTGCCACAAAGAGTTTATTTATGGCATTTCTTGATCATTTTCCATTTCCAAAAATGGGAGAACTTGGTTCTGTGCTTTATAAAGTATTTAAAATACAGATATAGGAAGAAAAAGCTCAGAGCTCTTTTGATGTATTAGATGCTACTGTGTTTCCCCAATAATGATGACCCCCCCAAATTAGGAAGGCCCAGCATGTTTTCTAGGCTGAGGAGTCCCCCCAAATTTTAGGCCTAATTTTAAAACATATGAAATGGGGGAGGATGCCGGCGGGACTTTGCTGTTAGGAGCGCTCCCCATGGCCAGCCATGCCTCACCACCAGCCGCTCCTAATGCCCCAATCATGGAAGGAGCATGGAGGGCTCCCTACCCCTGCCCAGCGCCTTTGCTGCAGACCCAGGATGGTGCTTGGTTGCAGGCCAGTCAGCGGGCAGGCGGATGTCAGCATGATGTTTGGCCTCAGCAGTGATGGGGCACTTTGCGACCCATGATCTGAAAGCTCTTGGGGTGGAAAGCAAAGTAAAGTGAAAGTGGGGAGAGAAACATGGCATCACCCTCTTGCTGCTCGCTTCCACCCACCCAAAAGCCCAAAATGACTTCACTGACTTGCAGGATGTTGTTGACGCAGCTACCCAATCAGTGAAGTGATGTCCCTTTGCAGAAGCGGCAGGTTGGCTTCTCATCAGCGGCTGCTGTCCCGCTGCTGTCCCACTGCTGCCTGCCACTAATGTTGGAGATGGGCACTGGCAAGAAAGCACCATCGCAGGCAGGGAACATGAAAACTACAGGAAGTGGCCTTCCCCCACCCGAGAAGTGGCTGAAATGCTGCCAGCGGAGGAAGCTGGCAGTGTGCAAAGTTGCTCTTCTGCCCCACCAAGGCTGACATCCATGCTGGACGCTGCCCACGCTGACCATGGCCTGCAGCAGCACCATATCCTGAGTCTGCAGCAAAGGCGTTTGGTGGGTAAGGGAGTGTTCTGCCTTGATTAGCCATTAGGAGTGGCTGGTCGGTGAGGGCCATTGCTGCCTGTGGAGCACTCATAGGAGAGGGTGTGCAGGAAGGAGAAATTTAAGTCACCCCAAAAGATGGCCTTAGCCATTTTTTTGGGCGTGGGTTCAAAAGAAATGAAGGCCTGGCTTTATTTTACTGAGAAAACACGGTAATGTAGGAGGCTTACACTTTATTTTTTCTTATTTAAGAACTTATTTTTAAGGCATTTGATAATGTGAATGGCAATTCATGTTTTACTGCTGGAACGATGGGCTTTACTAAAAAATTCACTCAAGCAATAGAAGCTATATATCATAAACAAACAGCAAAAGTAATGACAAGAGGGAGAATTGACAGACTTCTATTGTATTAAGAAAAGGAAACTGTTGTTGGTTTAACATTGGAAGGTTGTTAAACAAAATATTTTGGAGAAGGAAAAAAGGGACATTAAAAGGGATGGAAAATTAAAAAGGGAAGGAATTTATAATAGCAGGCATTGCAGATGATTTTGGTTTTCATTTAGAAAATCCACTAGAAACAGCACCAAAATTGATAGAAAAGATAGATACATATGGAAAGGTGGGCTGGTTTTTGAAAATAAATTAAAGATAAGACAAAGATCTGACAAGGACATGTCATCAAGACAAAAGGAAGAAATTAGCAGATCTATTGAAAATCCAGGTTACGGATAGATTAATACTTGGATATATCTGACAGCAAGAATGCAATACAATAATAAGAGGAATAATTTATACCAAAATTAAGCAGCAGATAGCGTTAGATTTGGAGAAATGGAAAAAATTTACAACCTGTCACTTAATAGGGAGAAATTCAACAATCAGATGAATTATACTACCCAGAATCTTAACTTGTTTCAAACAATCCCAATCAGCGCTTGGAAAAGATTATTTTGAAAGATTAAATAAAATCGTGGTTGGAATATATATTGCAAGCAAGAAGGCGAGAATAAGTTAAAACTTTTGGCAAGATGCTAGAATTAAGAGGAGGATTTGGCTTTGCCTAATTGGGAATTGTATCATTCAAACTACGAAAATTGATGTGGGTAAAGAATGGATAACAGTAAGAAATACTAGATTAGTTGGCATTAGAAGGACATGATTTTTTGTTGGGGTGCATGCTTTTTATGGTATAAAGGGAACGAAAACACAGGGGTACTTTAGAAGAACATGATATACGGGGGAGTCTATGTGAGATTAAATTGGAGAAGATTAAAAGACAATGTTATTTGAAAATTACCGGATCTGGTTATCCACTAATTAGCATTTTCTTATCCCTATTAATATACAAAAAGGAACAAAACAGTTAGATATGGTGAAATAATTGAATGAAAAGGGTGGACTTAAATCTAGGAAAAATAAGAAGAACAAGGTATAAAAGATTGAATTGGTTTTCATATGCGCAAATACAATTCAAGTATGGATATAAGACATTAAAACAGAACGGTTTTTATGATAAATTGACTGATTTAGATAAGATTTGAAGGTACTGATGAAAAGGTGATAAAAAACTGTATGGATATTTATTAGAAATATAAATAGAAGAAGAACAAGTTTGAAAAAACCTATGATTGCTTGGCCGGGAAGACATTTTGGATATGGGATTTGATTTAGAGAAATTGGCAAAAGTTGTTGGTCTCAAAATTATAAAAATGCCAATGTCAACATCATATAACAGAAAAATTCTGTATAGTCTTTTAACAGGTGCGGCACCTTCTCCCCGAAAAGAATTAGCAAGGACTGTTCAGAATAAGTCCAAAAAAGTGTTGGAAATGTTATCAGACACCTGCTATATATACCTATTATGTGGTGGACACTGGCCTGGATGCTAAAAAAATTATTGAACCAAAATCCACATGTGTTTTGCGGAAAAAATTTTTTTGAAAAAGCATATAGACTCTGAAACCAGAATTCTTTTTTATTGGAATTTCGCCTTGAAATATATAGTTGAAGATTCTGAAAAATATCTGATTGAAATGTATTAACAGAAGCTAGGATTGTATTTGCTGAAACTTGGAAAAATGAAAGGTACCCATGACAGGAGGAGCATTTTCAGAAACTATGGAATGTGCTGAAATGCAGTTAGTATTGACACTTGAAATTCGAGAACAAGAGGATAAAACCAAATTTTATAAAGTTTGGATCTGTTCTATAAGTGTGTTGAAATAATACAGTATAGAATATGTAGATTTTTAGAAATAATAAATATATAAAGATGTTTTTTTCTTTTTTAATGATATTGCAAAATACAAAAGCATCTCTAGGATAGATCTGAGACGGACAATTGACCATTGTTAATAAAATAAACTAAGTAAAATATGATTTATCTCTATAACAATATTGAATAAAAAGTATAGTCAATGATTGATTAATAAAGATATAATGTTACTATATTTGATTGAAAATTATGAGAGGAGATATAACTATAATTGTAATACGAAGACTATGAAAATGGCTGCACAAAATATATGTACAACCGGCACAACTGCATGTATATACTTATGGAAGATGGTTTATCGTTTTAGTTAGCTGTTGTTTATGTTTGTTTTGTAACATCAACAAAAAATTTTTAAAAAAGAACTTCTTTTTAATATTGTTGATATGATGGAATCTAGTTTCTCGCATAGTTGGTTAACAACTTAAGGTCTACTAGACATATTTCCACATAGAGCTAGGATAGTATAATCATTTCAGATTTCCTACTGAAATAAATCAGATATATGTAGAATGTAGAGGTGTGGAAGAAATGTTTGTCCATTAAATCATAATTTATGCACATTAAGTTGGTATTAAAAATAGAATCAGAAGAATTAACTTTTTACATTAATTGTTAAAGACCCCAACATTTCACGTACAATTAGATCTCTTTTCATTTTTTGCTGAGTAAAGCTGGCTAAATAGATCATCTGGAACATAGTCTGTCAGGGCTTTTGATTATGTAAAGCCCATTCTGGTGTGAGATGCACCTGATGCCTCTTCTTGGATCTGTTAGCTAATAAAAAACTGCTGTTAAACCACAGATTAGCAGGTTCTCATTTGCTAAACACTGAGTTTTCAGGACAGCAGACTCTCTGAATTGAATCCACATTCTTTTCCAATTGTAATTTTATTAATCAAACTATTTTGTTAAAATCTTCTGCATTTTATTTGGTTCTTGATTGCCTTCCCCAGTTTCATAATTAAGAGCATTAATAATGATCATTCAAGACAACTCACTGAATTTCTTACACTTATTTATAAACAAAGGGCTGGATGGTTTTGTGACAAAATTGAAGAATAAATTGATACAAATGTGACTTTTCCCAGCATCTTAAGAAAAATCAAGGATTATTTGATCACAGATCAAACTTTAATGTCCAGTAATGTATATCTAAATTGTTGTGTGTGGTGTGTGTGTGTGTGTGTGTGTGTGGGTGTGGTTATATTATATATATATTATATATATATATATAAAACACCCCACACCTGAGCAAGACTCAGACTCCCTTTGATGCCTCCAACTCAACACCTCACGCCACAGGCACCCACAGGTGAAACCCGCTGCTAATAAATAGCCAGTTTGCTAATGAAGAGCAGCGTTCCTTTCACACGGAGCCAAGCTGCACTTGAAGCCTCCAACACAAGAAAAGAGTGTTGCCAGCCAATCAAAGCCAACCAAAACAGACAGAGAAACCAGAAACACCAATCAATCAACTTCCAAGTCCAATGACACAGACCCAGGGCTCCTAGCCAATCAGAATGGACCAGCTCCTCAAATTTAAAACCAGGAGCTGTGAGACCCATCCATACAGAGCCGATGATGGCAGATGAGATTCTGCTGAACGTCGCTACACTTTAACAGCACTACAATGACGTGGGATATACTTGCCGGAAGCTGAACAGCAACATGTAAGTACCGGAAAGTTAAAAAAACAAATATCTACCTCTACGGGAAAGAAATAAACAGCCAGATCAAAAGCTATGAGAAGAAGCTGGAAGGGATTAAAAAAGCAGGAACACTATGTGACCAAAAATTCCTATGCAGCTGCCAGAGAAACAGTGTTAAACACCAACCTGCTTCAAATTAACATTCATAAGAAACCCAGCAGCTACCAAACGTATCCTTGAAAAGGGACAAGAGATATCTCTACTCAGTAATGAAAGTCACAGTAAAAGATTTCCAATTAGATCAGTTAAATAAAGATTTGCTAGCACTACACTGGAATTGAGAAGCAAATCCACTCTTCCTTACTTTGGGATTAAGATAAAACAACTTTACAACCTTGGAGAGGCTGAAACTTGAAAAGCACTTACAAAATTGATAAACCTCTCAAAGAACTAAAAAAAATTAGAAATTACAAGAAATTCCCAATATACCAACCACAACACCTTGAAACAATTAGTTATTACAACGTTTTCCAACGAGAACTCACCAAAACAGAAACAGATGTCTATCCAAAGGATTCAATTATGCCATAGCACCCCAAAAAATTCCCAACAGAATCCATCATATGTGCAGTAGAATCCAGCCCTAACCAAATTTAAATACAGATGAAGTTGACAGAATAAGACACCAGGTTACTCACATCTTATGCACAACGAAACCACCAAAAAAATAATTTGCAAAAGATGAATTCAGAGCGCTACAAACCCTGAAAAATGATAACAGCATAATAATTACTCCAGCAGACAAAGGAATTCCACGTAGTAATGGACAGAAAGACTATGAAACAAAATTGACAGACCTGCTCCAAAAGGACTTCCACATACAAACCTATAAACACAGACCCAACCAACATATCTAGAAAATTAAACAAGAAGAAATTAATAACCAGCCACAAAAGCAAAGAAATCCAACAGACGATCATCCCAAGCAGAAAAATCTTCTAGATGCCCCAATTATTACGGGCCTCCCAAAAATACACAAAGAAAGCATTACCTCTCAGAACCCATAGTCCAGCTCCATAGGAGCACCATTACAAAACCTAGCTAAATACTTAGCCCCAAAACAAACTACAGCCCATGCTGAAACCGCAGCTTCATATTGTACAAAACTCATACCACTTCTAGAAATGATCAAAGATCTACACGTGGAACAGAAGAATCTGCTTTGTAAGTTTTGACGGTTTCACTATTTCACCGTCAAGTTCAATAAAAGAAACTCTTGAAATCAATCAAAAAAAATACCAACCAGCTAAAGACCTCATGGAACTAACAAACACTGGCCCTAACCAACAACATATTTCATATTACAAAGGACAAAGATAGCAAGCAAATTGAAAGGAGCCCCTATGGATCACCACTGTCACCCCGTCATTGCAAACCTGTTCAATGGAGAATTCGAATCCAGAGCCCTGCGCTAATGCCAGCCCACCAAACCCAAAACTATGAGCGAAGATACATTGATCAACACATTTTGTGATTTGGCCCCATTGGGAAAAAGAAAACCGAAACAATTTTTCTAACACACCTTAAACAACACACACCCAAAATCAGTTCACCATGGAAACGAAACTAAAAAACTACCTTACTAGATGTACTAATCTACAAAAGAACAGATGGCACACTGGGACACAACATATATCAAAAGAAAACACACACCAACGCCTACTCAACGCCCCAATCCCCACCACCACCCACACGATAAATTCGTGGCTAAAACACTAATTACCAGAACAAACGCCTGGCAGACAAGACACATATAAAGATGAACTATGCACCCTGACTGAAGTATTGGACAGCCAATGGCTTCCAAAAAAACAAATCACCAACTTGATCCACAAAAACACACCAAGACAAAAACAGAGACCTAGAAGACAACAGACCGTAATGGAAAACAGCTGTCCTGCCCTACATAAGAGGTTACTACAGAAAATCAGTAAGATACTACACAGGGCATCACATCAAGACTGCCTTCAAAACAGACAAAAAAATAACAGGCCATCCTGAGGAAACCCCAAAGACAAAATTGACCTGGGAAACCAAGGCATATATGAAATTTCCCTGTCATCATGCCCGCGCCACATATATTGGACAGACCAATAGAAGAATAAAGTACCCGCCTAGATAACACAAAAAATGCAGTAAAAAAGCTGGAACACACTCCTCACATAGTCCAAATTGAAAACAGCAGGTCACAACATCAACTTTCAATGGCACTAAAACCCTAGCCACTATAGAAAACCCCCAACCAAGAAGAACTGCATCAGAGAAGCCATAGAGATTGAAAAAAGACCGACAGCATGAATAGAAGAGATGATTCCCAACAGGACTGTTCAATCATTTGGAAACCTGCACTCTTCAAATAGAAAGATCTCCACGCCACCAAACAGACAAACAGGCCTGAGCACAGACTCCCTTTGATGCCCTCCAACTCAAAACACCCCCACACCTGAGCACAGGCAGACTCCCTCTTGATGCCTCCAACCAAACACCACCCACAACCTGAGCACCAGACAGACTCCCTCTGATGCCTCACCAACTCAAGCAACCCCCCCACCAGCACCCAGGCACCTGAGCACAGGACGACAGACTCCCTCTGATGCCTCCAACTCAAACACCCCCCCACCAGGCACCCAGGTGAAACCCAGCTTGCTAATGAATTGCAGCTTGCTAATGAAGAGCAGCCGTCCTTTCACACGGAGCCAAGCTGCACTGAAAGCCTACAACACAAGAACAGAGTGTTGCCAGCCAATCAAAGCCACAAAACACACACACATATATGGATGGGATCATCTACAATCATATTCTGGCCAAATGGTGATATCAGTAAACATATATGTGGAGCAAAATACTTTTTTATTAAATTGCGATATTTTTTGGATTTTGTATATGTATATCAGAATAGACAAATCTAATGTGGAAGAGATTTTTTGAAAACCTAGGATGAAATAGGGTCAATTTTTGTTGGGCTTTGCTATATGTTTGCATATCCATGAAACCTTGATTCTGACTAATATCTTCAGAATTTTGACATACCAGAGCATTCTTATTAAAATCACTTTCTCAAACAACTGATGGTGGGCAAATAAGGAAAAAGTGGTTAAATTATTAGCCAGATTTCATAAACAATCCAATGTAGGGTCCTTTCAGTGATAGTATGATTAGAGCCAGTCTAGTGTCACAGGGGTAGGATGTAATTCTTTTCTTTTTCCCACGATTTATTCCACCTAAGAAGTAATTCCTGAGGCTGAATGTTAGTAGCTATGACTTTCTGCATGAAATAATTTTGACCTTCCAATATCTGAGATAATATACCTAGTGCTTCATGTTGGTTATTTATATATCTTTACTTTATAATTCTAACATATTTTGTCTAATTATACATAACTCAATAGGAAATATTTGTTGATTTCCCCCATTGAACCTTTGATAGTGGCTGGTATATGTATACATGTATATTCAACCTCCCAGTAATATCATTCTTCAATTCTCATTACAGAAACCCCTTCAAGCTGTCTCTGTGAAATTCAGCATTCTGTATAAAAGCTGCTCCTTTGTGTACACGTTTCAGTAATTTCTGCCCAAAGCAATGAAAGCACAGCAAACTTTTATAAAAAATAACTGAATAAAATAAATTTTAAGGAAGCATAGTTCAAACATCCTGCACTGAGTATGATGCAATTTGACAGATTTAATCCCATACCAAAGTCTTGTTTTCAATAGATTTCTAAACAGTCTTCTGAAAAACAAAGCAATCATTTGTGTTCTTTCCATACTAAACAATATTAAAAATAAAACTTTGTATTAAGGAATCTCATTTTTGATTTGAACATCAGATTTGATAGAGTAACTTATGATACTGTACATGCCATGAGTAAATAGGTTTATTTCTGAAACTCCAGACCCAGACCTGAAAGCAAATTTAATGGTTGGTACACATATTATATAACTGTTTCAAAGCAATATTTTCAAAAGTAAGGATTATTTAATAAGTTTGATGCTATAAAATCAGTTTTAAGCTGAAAACAATGGTTTTATGTGGTCATCTACAGTTCTCAGAGTCTTGGGAATTTCATAAAACAAGGTAAATACTTTTCTGTTAGCTTGGGAGCTATGAGTGATAACAGATATGTTTTGGTTCAGGTTTTTACAATTATTGCTTAAAATGAGTACATTTTATATATGAGTTTGCTAATATCCAAATTGTTAGCAATTGCCAGACTTACTTCAGACAGATGATTTGGCTTACTTATTTAATTTTATTCACAGTGGGGATAGCAACATATGGCCACTGTGGTAGATTTGTCAGATCATTGAGAAAGATACTCAAAGGCAGATTTTCAGTAAAGGTAGTAGGATGTAAGCCTCCTTGATATAAATTGAACCTACCACCAAGTAGATTTGCTTAGCATACATATATTGTGCATGGTTGTAGCTGTATGTGGGTTTTCCCTACCCCCACTCCTAATTGCATTTGCAGCTCATGTTCTTGGATGCTTTCCAACAACAGGTGCTTGTCTTTGGCTTGTTTAAGTCCTTGGTTTTGCCCAGGAGATACAGATAATATTTAATCATGTAATCAGCTGAATGACGGTTGTGACAAATGCTCATTGAGCAGGAAGAAGCCCATCAGTTCCCAGCTCTTTGTAGTTTGTTCTTTGATAACAGCCAAGATACAAAACCCAAAAAGTTTAGCTGTGCTCTTGGCATACAAACAATACTTTTGAATATTGCTGGCAACTCTGCAAATTTCACTGCCAGCTTTGGGAACTTTTCCAATAACAAGATCTGGATGAAATGACACAGATGTATGATAGGCTTTTCCATCAACTAAGATCCATTTCCAGCCATCATTATAGACATAGGATCCAGTTCATTACAAAGCTGAGCATCACCCAAGTGTCAGAGAGCCAGAATGTTTTGGCCCAAGTGAATTACACAAGTGTTGAGAGAATGGGAGAGTGACAGAAAGGGATACAAGTGCCAGAGGAAACCTTTCTCATCTGACAGTTAATTTGATGGCTCTAGCTTGACCTTCCATAATGACATTGGAAAAGTGGATTGATAGAAAAATATGATAAAGGGACTATGTATCTAATAGTACATGTGTTAACAATGGCCAGAATTGTGTTTGCACAACATTGGAAAGTGTGGAGATTCTTGAAGAAGAAAGAGTAATAAAAAAATACCAGAATGTGCAGAAATGGATAGATTAACACTTGAAATTAAAGAGAAGGAAGATATAGAATATTCATTTTATCAATGGTTAACTAACAGAAACAGAAGTTAAAACATTTAAAATTATAAGAGAATGATTAATTGTACTATGAAGGTTTACTATAATATGTTTATTATTAATACAATTTAGTACTAACAAGTATTAATATTATATTGAGAAATATATTATATTTATATTATTATATGATACTGTTGTTATATGATCACTACTAATAAACACTATTGCTATTATGATGATGACTTTGCTCAAATTAATTGTAATCAGACAATACAATATTCATATAGACATGAAAAAATGTTGCTCTTTTGAATTGCGCAAAGATATTTTGGCAAACTTTATAAGCAAGAAGAAGTTATGGAAGAAAATATTAGATATTACTTGGAGGGAAACGGTCTGAGTCCAATCTCTGAAGAAAACAGAGAAATACTTAATAAAGAAATAACACTAACAGAGCTACAAAAGGCAATACAAAAACAAAAAAAATAACAAAACACCAGGTCTGGATGGTCTACCTGGCGAATTATATAAAAATTTATCTGAAATATTTGAACCAATATTACTAGAACTATATAATGAGGCATTAATGCAAGCTAGACTTCTGAGGTCCTGGTCCAAGGCATACATCTCCTTAATTGCAAAAGATAGCACCGATCAACAACTAATTGTGAACTAGGCCAATCTCATTTCTAAACACGGATTATAAAATATTTATGACAATATTGGCAGAAAGAATGAAACCAATTCTGAGTGAACTTATACATACAGACCAGAATGGTTTCCTGCCAAATAGACAAATCAAAAACAATATTAGAACAGTACTAAATTTAATTGAATACTACAAAGTTCACCCAGAAAAACAGGCAGCCTTAATCTTCCTAGATGCACAAAAAGCATCTGATAATCTCAATTGGAAATTCATGTTATATCAAATTAAAAAGTTGAACTTTGGCACCAATATCAAAAAAACATTACAAGAAATATATTCAAATAAAAAACCGAGTGTACTATGAAATGGAGATCACATGGAAGATTTTGAAATTGCAAAAGAAGTAAGACAAGGGTATCCACTATTGTCTCTGCTATTTATCTTGTCTTTAGAAGTGTTGCTAGCTGCAACCAGGACCAAAAATTCTCAGCAAGACTCATGGAATCAAAACTCTAGAAATGAGAAATATAAAGTTCAGGTACTCTCCCGATTATTTGGTATTGTATCAGTCTGAAGCATTCCAATGAATCAGGACCACATTATTTTGACAACAAAAAGAAAAATTTGGGGAAGTGGCCATTGATCAAAAATAAACTTAAAAAACAAAAACTAAATGATAGTCAAAAATTCGTAACAACAAAAACGACAAGTTAGAATTAGAAAACCCCCATAATGGACTGCAAATAGTAAAAAAGGTGAAATATTTGGGAATTTGTAATCAACGAGAGTTTCATCACTAAATAGGAAATTATGTTAAATCTGCATAAGCAAATTGAGGAAAGATGATTAGGGACAAATGAAACGTTCTCTACAGGAAGATATAGCATCTTTAAAAAAATTACTTTACCAAACTAATACTATTTATTCCAAATATACCCAATTAAATATAGAAAACCACCTTTCTTTATAGAAATTAAATAAAATGATGTCTAGTTTGTCAGTGTTCGGCAATGAGGCTCCACGTATTTAAAATAAACTATTACAACGATACACAGGAGCAGAGTGGTCTTGGTATTACCAGAATGGGAGCTCTGCTATCAGCAGTAGTGTTGATGATTGGTATCTTATCTGGATTCAATTAACCCGAGAACGAGAATCTTACTATTAGAAGGACATGATCTCCTCATAACTTGCATGAATTTCTGTGGGAAAACAAAAGTTAATCTACATATCTATTTTAATCAAGTCACTAATAAGGACTCCTTTATATACAGACCTGAAAAAAAAATAAAGTAGGCATTATATGGAAATTCAAGTGGGCTTCACCATGAATCTCTAACCATCCACAAATAAATTAGGACCCTAAGGAAAATGTAAGTAGAGGAATTATTAGAGTAGTCAAGGAAAAATGCAAATAAAATCAAATAAAGAAAATGGATCTAAATGATTGGTGTCATATTGCAAATCCAAATGAATATAACAAGACTTAAAAGATTTTGATTTTGACAAAGGCAGAATCAATTAGATGAACCTTAATGGGGGAATCAAAATCATAGTAACTTGAAAAGTAAACAAGATCTTTATTAGACTATCCAAATGAGAAAGAAACAGTCAAAGGTGCACAGTATTGGCTCAGCACATGAATATGTGACACACTATAGAATCTAGGAAGTAGTGGGAGAAAATATTGGTAATGTTAACATCTATTAAGTTAATCGCTTATCACGCATACAAAGAAATTAGTAAACAAAATGTTTATAGTCTCGTATATTAAGCTCCAATGAAGAGATTGCGCAAACATTTATTCTCAACATAAGTCCATATGTTAAATCGTAAGAAAAGTTTACTATACCATGATCTACATCACAATGTGTTGTTCGGCCCAAGCCAGACTATGGCCGATTCAAATCAAATGAACTGGTTACAAGAGATTACTATAGCGCGCATTTGAGCTCAGCGCAGAATATCTTCCTTCTTTGAATCATCCAAAAGATAGCATTACCCGAAAGAGTAGAACAAATATTTTCATTTTGCTTAACATTACAAACAGCCCACCTAGAATAGCCCTTTTTCATATGGAAACTCCAAATGATCCTCCTCACGAAGAAATTAATAATACATATAAGTAACAAAAGGGCTGAGCGATATGAACACTCTGTTAACATTGAAACTGAAAGAAAACAGGTTGAGGGCGGTAACCTTCCCTGAGAATATTTTCTTTTTTTAATTCTTGGATAACATTTGGTATAAATGGTTAACAACAACGACGAACTAAGAACTGAACAAACACCACATTGTGAATAACCCGGAGAAAAGTAAAGGCGAATTATTGTAAATCTATACAAACGAAATAAGAATAGAATCATAGTTAAACGTATTATTTTAATTACTTAGACCAATGTCAATATAATGTGATTAGGATATTTATAACCAAAGAACTTGTATAGATGCCAAGAACGCTGTTGATACCATGATGTTTTATGATGTAATAAAAGAAACTCAATAAAAATATTTTTTTAAAAAAAATTGTTGCTCTTTCTTTATATAGTAAAAATAAAAACTATTACATTGCCAGTACATAAAAAAGCTGGCAAAACAGATAAGAAGAAGAGATACCCTTTTTCTCCAACAATACGGCTTCCCCCAACAGGAAGTCCCAGCATGTTTTATAGGCATGAAATGAAACTAAGCCCCTCCCCCCAAATTAAGGCCTATATTAAAAAATGCAAAATGGTGGGGATGGTGGGGGAAGGGCTTGCTTTTAGGAAGTACTTTTGTTGCACACCTGGATATGGTGCTGCCTATGTTGACCCCAATATGAAGTGCCCCACCAATGCCGAGGTCAACATCCAAGCCATCACCACCTGCCCACCCAAAGATGCAAGGGGGGGAATTAAGTCACCCCCAAAAAGACGGCCCAGCCATTTTTGGGGGGCTCAAAAAAAATAAGACCCAGCCTTATTATATGAGAAACATGGTAGCAATGGCTAAGAACATGAAAATTGAAGAAAGAGACAAAGAGTCAAATTCAGGCTGCTGAAGACCAAGTCTTAAGAATAAATACATATAAAGCCAGAACTGAGAATACAGAAATGCCATATCTGCAAAGCTGAAGGAATAGTGAACCACATACTTAGACCCTCAAATGATAGTATAAACCAGGGGTGTCAAATTCAAGCCCTGGGGAATTCTGGCTAACATTGCGACAAGACCAGAAGTAGGGAATGGAGGTCTCCATTCCTGTGCTGGTTTCTCACCATTTTGGGCTCTGTGTAGAGCTGAAAGCCACCTTGAAGGAGCAGCGAAGCAAAGGAGAAGTGCTTGGTGAGATTCCAGGGAGAACGCAACTCCCCTGTAGAGTCCCTGAGATTTTTCTCTATGCCATGACAGAGAGAAGAGCAGGCCAAGATGAATGCTTCAAAGTTGGAGCAGCCAATGAACACCTAAGCGCAGCACTGGAATGGAGATTGGGAATGGCAATTGGAGAAGGGTGAGAAGAATCTTTTCTATTTCTTGCTACCCCAAAAGATTATAACAGAGAAGAAGGGGAAAGAAATTTGTATTAGTGACAGATAGAAGATGAAAAATTTGGAATTATAAAGAACTTTAAAGCTTTTAAAAATTTAAAATTGGAAAAGAAACTAACCTAACTAACGAAAAGTTAGTTTAAAAACTTACTAAAAAAGAAACTAACTAAAGAAGAACTTTAAATTGGACTTGGAGATTGGACAGGATTTGGCATTAAAAGGCATTAATTTGGATAATTGTTCTAAATAAAACATAAAAATTGATTCTAAAACTTGGTGAAGCAAAATAAAGAAAAGGAAAAAGAGTGGCTGTGGAACTGGTCTAAAAGCGCCACTTGCTGACAAGAGAAAAATCCTGTAGATCCCTTCAACCTAATGATATTATTAAAAGAAGAAACTTGGAAAAAATGAAATAAAACAAAGATATTACAACAAGACCCCTGAAAATTGGATTATACTATATTTAAAGAGCAAGAATAAAGGAGGATACTTCCTCTGGAATTATTGGTGTTTCTGGACTGATTAACAGAATAGAAGGACCACCCATGGGATCACCCCTCTCACCTGTCATCGCAAAGCTCTTTGAAACACTGTGAAACACAAGCTCTAGAAAAATATGATCACAAACCCAAACTCTGGCTCAGATACGTGGATGACACCTTCATAATCT
>BHFT01050588.1:0-20448 GCA_004320025.1 Laticauda laticaudata
TCCGAATCTTCTTTGGGAGCAATGTATCCTTTTTTAAAATTTGAGTTCCAGGATGCCTTAATTGTTGTTTCTTATCCAGGCAGCCAAAACTTTCACTTCAGCACTTTCTTCCTCCAGCACATTCTTTTCCAGATGAGGGCTTATTTGAGGCGGCCATTTCTGACTGCCATTCTACCGCCTTCGGGAAAGGGAGTTTAGGCAGCTGGGGAGGAAAGATGTGGCTTTCCTTGACCCTGCTGGAATCTCCTCCATCTTCACTGACCTCTACGGGGTGGCTTAGCCCCAAAGCCAGCTGGCTCAGGGCTCTCCGGCGGCGTGCCCAGGCAGAAATTGCGCATGATCACGGATTCCTGCCTGCCGCTGAAGCCCTGCAAACCAGAATTCTAGAGTCTACATATTGATCCCAACAATCTGAGTCCTCATTTTACTGACGTGAGAAGAATGGAAGGCTGAGTCAACTTTGAGCCGGTGACAATTGAACTGCCGAACTTCTGGCAGCCAGCAGTCAGCAGAAGTAGCCTGCAGTACTGCATTCTAATCACTGCGCCACCACAGCTCCATCATAAGTGGCTATGGTGTTACTCTGGCACCCGAGAGACCCAGTTCCTAATTACCTTCAGCCACAGAAGTTTTGTGTATGATTTTATATTAGGAATGCTCTCTCAGCTCAACATACTTCACAGGTTTGTTGTGGGGAAAAAGTAGGCAAAGGCAATGCAATGCAATGGATGCCACCATGAACTCCTGTATGAAAAATAGAACAAAATTTTAACAAATAATTTGCCTTAGGAAATGAATACTGTTTTTCTATCCTAATTATTTTAACTATAAAATGAACAATTTCTGATTTTTTAATAACTGAATGGAGCTAATTTTTAACTCTTCTCATGGACACGACAATATGTTCTTTCCATTTCCAACAGAGGTCTTAACTGAAGAGAGGTTCAGTGTAAGTTAACATATATATTATTGTTTTCCCATTCTGATTTTGTCCTAAAGAAACAAACATTTGTTTCTTAAGGACAAAAAGTTTCCTAGGGAAACTTTTCCATATAAATTTATTTGCTGAGGAATCCAATGCATTTCTGGTTTGTCAGGCTTTTTCTTCACTCCAAGTGAAATGTTGTCTTTGAACAAATCCAACTCTTCCACTTAGTCTTTTTTTCCCCCAGGACAAAAATCAATACCAGTAGAACTGCTTTTCAGGGAGGTATTATTGACTTGTTATCCTCCTGTCAGTGTGTGTAGTGAGAGAAAAAATAACGGGGATGGGGTGGGGGGAAAGAAAGACAAATTCCACCATACAAGATAAAGTTGACCAGCTGAGTTGTTAGTTTCAGCCCTTAGCCAAACTAAGTAGGTTTAGAGAAAGACCAAATTGGAAATTATTAGACAAGCAGAAAATGACTAATAGTCCTCCAATTTTTCTGTTTCCAATGATCTGGGAACTACTTTATACAAAGTGCCATATATCTAGTCCTGAAATCTCACTAGCTGAAGGAGGAAAGCCCACAGCATTTGGGATATCTGCATTTTGACATTTTCTTCACTCATTAATGGCAATAAATAACTTGAAGGTAGAAAGAAAAAATAATGTGTTGAATGTAGACTATACAAATGAGACTGTCATTTATGAGTTTGGAATTTTTCCTAAAATAGTTTAATAATATTATGTAGGTTATAAGCACATATTTAAATGTACTTACAAAATTCAGATAGAAGCAGTGTGTTGATTAGGCTTTCATCTTCTGGTATCCTCTCCTTTTTTTAAGAATAATTTTTTTCTTGGAAAAGCAGAAACTGAGGAGAAATATGTGGAATGGAGTATAAGCATACTTCCTAAAGTAGGAAAGCTCATATTTTATAATTATATCTTCAACTTATGAGAGCAGTGCTGATAAGAAGAGCTGATAATTGTCAATTGGCTGTGGGCCTTTCAGTGTAATACATCATATGGGACTCTGAAGATTCAAGAGCTCCCTTAATCTTTGGCAAAAAGATTTCATGAACATGATAGCCTTGGAAGCAGCATATTTTGAGGATCATTGCATATATGTATAATTTCTACATAGACAACCTAACAGCTCTTGGATTAGTGAATCACTGTAGAATTTTGACACCATAGAGTGGCAATATCAAGTTTATTTCACCTAACTATTCACACTTTTGTTTTCTTTGTTTTCTTTTTAGATGACATCTATTTGGAGCAGCAGAATTTTTCTTCTCTTTTGCTGAGTCAAAGCATTGTGGTTAACAAGACACACACAGCCTTAACTGAAAGCACAAGAGATTCCAGGACAAATACAGAGTTTCCTGAGTTATCATCACCAGTAACCACTCCTTTTGAAATGACCTCCTTGGACCAAGAATGGGGGAGCAGAGCTTCAGTTCAACAAAATGGACCAGCACTGGATTTTTCAGTAACAAGCAATGAAGCCATCTTAAGTGATGATAGTTTTATTAGTTCAATTTCAAATGCACAACAGACTCCTTCATTGAAATCTTTTGTAGAAGACGATCATTTGGGTTCCTATCCAGTAAAGCCAACTAAAGAAGCACTACAGACTTTATTATTAGCACCTTCACTAGTTGTCTCCTCTTTGCCACTTGATTATGTGGGAACATTGCAGACAACACTGCAAAGGGCTGCCTCTGTCCCCCATATTTCTCTCCCGGACTTGAAGTCTTTTGATGGGATGAGTATTAATCTAACTCCATACAGAGACTTGCTCATGCCTCAGACTGACTTACATTCTGTTGCATTAGAAATGGCAGATGCAAGTATTGGAAAAGAAGGGGAGAGTTTGCCATCTTATCTTTTCTCTTCAACTTCTTTGCTTTTTGATACTACTGTAGAACAGTCGCCTACATATCACAGTCTACAAAGAACTTACACATATCCAGAAGCTCACTATAGTATCAATAGCAGTTTAACTGGAACACTGGGTCCAACATATTCATCTGTGCTAAGCATTCCTACTTCATTAGCAACTATGTTTTCAACCCATTTTCCTTTTGTTTATCCTCATACCATTTCCTACACAGAGGCACCTGCTTTCAGTACTCCTTTTAATGAGATGTTTTTTACACACGAACTGTCCCAGAAATTCTCTAGAAATTCTGCATCAATTTTTCCCAGCTACTCAGAAAACAAACTCAGTGATTCCAAAAGTCCAGTGCCTTTCACTGAACCATATACATCATGTTTGTACTGTGACTTAATCTCAGTTTCTCCAGAATCATTTTTTTCAATGCGACTCACAGAAAACGAGGTAGGTTCAGGCGAATATGGTGAGACACTCTCATTCGTGGTCTCTGATGTAAAGAGCATTGCATCACTTACATCAGAAATGAGTGACTTCTATGACATGCCTGAACCCCCTCCTGAAATCTTTGATAGTAGTTTTCCATCAAGACCTGTTGTTTCACTTTCTTCAAGATTTACTGAACTCTCTGAGTCAAATTCTATGGAAATTAGCCTTAAAAGTATATTTACATCCATTTCCCCATCCCATTTCTCTAGCCAGTCTTCTGAAATTATATCATTGGAAAACAGCCTAGTTAATTTCTCCTATTCTGTGTCCAAATTAGTTACAGTAGAATCTAGTACAGGCATTATGGAAAAATCATTTTCTAAAGTGGCTACGATTTCTCTAGAATCTGTCTTCACGAAGAATATGAGTATGCCTTCCATGACAATGGAAAATTCAATTTCGCTGGAAACATCTGAATTTATGCCGTCAGAAATCACACATTTATTTAGCACTGCACTAGAGTATTTTGCCACAGAAGACTCAGCTATCAGTAGATCAGACATTGTATCCAGCCTTTCATTCAGACCCTTTTCCTCTGAACCAACTGATCTGTCCCATTTATCATCTGCTATGGACACATCTTTTCTCGCAATGCCAAGTGATTTATCAATGCCTTTACCTCATATTTTGCCCACACTCCTTCCATCATCTGTGCTTTTTGACAATTCATCTGGTTGGAGTTCAGTTGAGCAACCAGCTATTGACATCACAAGTATAGAGGCTTCTCTAGTCTCTTCATGGCAAAGTTCATTTTTTAATTTAAGCTCATCTTTTCCAGGTATGCACAGTTCTGCAGTGATGCCATCATCACATTTCTATATGAACTCCGTCTTACAAGAACCAACATCAATCTTGATGGTAGAAACTGAATTTTATTTTACCTCAGCTTTCACAGAAGCTACCTCTCACTTTAAGTCTTATTTCACTATTGATACCATGTTAACACAGCAGCTACCTGTGTCAGCTTCACAGCCTGTTTTCACCAGCAACATCTATGGGGATAATATACATGTGAGCTTGTGGTTCACATCATTGCAGTCAACCCCTGTCTTAACTTTTTCACCTTTTTTGTTTACTACAGCTATCGTTGAAGATAGTGGTGCTACTGGTAATTTCAGTCCATTTTCTTCCTTCACTGAGGTACCTTCTACCACAGATTTTTTTAAAACCACTCCTTATACACCGTTGTCCGCAGATATGAACAGCAGTGTAATTTTACCTACTGGACCAATGGTTGTAGAGACATCTTCATTTGTGAATACTGCAATTGAATCTGATGTTCTAACAAAAACTAGCATGACTGAGCATATTAGTATGACAGCTTTTACTGCCACCACTTCTAGTAGCAAAATAGGACTTTCTTCAGTTACCAGCAGTACGTCAAGTTCTTCTATATCCTCT
Organism: Laticauda laticaudata; assembly: GCA_004320025.1. NCBI lineage: Eukaryota > Metazoa > Chordata > Lepidosauria > Squamata > Elapidae > Laticauda > Laticauda laticaudata. The sequence continues at coordinate 4,716 of BHFT01050588.1, forward strand.
TCAACCTCTATCTGGACCCCTACGCAGGTTACAGTGGCAACCATTCCAACTACCATGACTAAACAGCCTTATGTTTGCGACATTACAGTCCCTGATAAATACCTGGTAACAACTGGTAAGATTTTTTTTCTTACTTACATTTCTCATTAAATATATATTTATACGACACTTCTATGGTCTTGTAGTAGAGAAAAATGAACTGACGTGATAGGACTGCAAATCTCTTGAACAATGCCCTAACTTTGCTGCTGTAATATTGTTTTTTCATAGAATCTATTCTCGTATTTCTATTATTTAAAATGCTGTATGTAATAGAGATTGATTTGGGAATAGAATATTCATTGAGACTATGCTAAACCTCTTTTGGACCAGCCCATTCCTAAACTGCTTCATCAATTTCTGGGAGTACATTGGAAGTGACTTGAGGTGCCCCAGATTTGGAGATCTGGATGAAACAAATTTGTTCTGGGGTTATGTAACCTTCTATCCACTTCAAACTAGTTCCAGTTTAGATGATTCAGTTCCAGTTTGATTCATGTCCAAATGCAAAACTTCCTTCCATTTAATTTTCAAAAACTCAGCCTTCCCTAAGTGCCATTCTCTGGCATGCTGGAACTGAGCCAAAGTTATGCAGTGTTTAGAGTGCAGTACTGCAGGCTACTTCTGCTGACTGCCAGCTACTTACAATTTGGCAGTTCTAATCTCACCAGACTCAAGATTGACTCAGCCTTGTATCCTTCTGCAGAGGGTAAAATGAGGACCCAAATTGTTGGGGGCAATATACTGATTCTGTAAACCGCTTAGAGAGGGCTGTAAAGCACTATAAAGCAGTATATAAGTCTAAGTACTATTGCTATTGCTAACTGCAATTTCCAGAACTCTATGCTAACCTTTCAGACACTGCGGTTCCAATACAATGTGATGATTCCAAATTAATACGGTTGCTGAAATGCATATTATTATCTTTTGTCTCATTTAAAAGTGTTGAAAGTGTATAGAATTCAGTCAAAAAAAGGACAGGCTTAGCTATTAGGATATATTATGAAATGCTTCATAGAAGTAAGGTAATTGTTAATCCTAAATTTGCAGGTTTGTTTAACTGGATGGTATAGGAATATTCTCGAGCCCTATTTGTTTGTATGAGTGTTGGGGAGTCAGCCAAAGTGTGCATGTTTAAATATATGTTAGAAATCCAGTGCTGGGTGGGAAAGACCAATTCTAAGTTCAGAATATGTCAGAAACAGGGAAATCACTGTTTAGCAGCTAATTACTTTCCCAATTTTTCATTTCAGCAGCAATTTTTTAATACTAAGTTATATGGCTTTCTGAACAAATTTTCTGTAGGTAGTGCTTCCTTAGAATACATCAATAGGGAGGGTGGGTCTAGGACAGTGGTGCCTAATCTTTTTGGCACCAAGTGTCCAAGTACGCACATATCCCCAAAATGCAACATGCATGAGTGCCCTGCACATGCATTCTGCCTCCGTGGCGGAGCTGAGCTGAGGCAACAGCTCACGTGCCCAGAGAGACACCTCTGAGTGCCACCTCTGGCATGCGTGCCATAGGTTCACCATCACAGGTCTAGGACAATTAGCCTTGGCTGACTCACCCTGGTCAATTTGCCCCAGTTGTCTCACCCTGGCTGACTCACCAAGGCCAACTTGCCACAGCCAACCCATCATAGGACAAGTCATTGTGAGACAGTTCAACACAGTATAATTCAAGAGAAGGGCAAGTGAATTGCAATGGGCCTTGTCTTGCTTTAGGTTCAAGGTTCAAGCCAAAGCAAGACAAGGCCTGCTGTAATTCACCTGTCCCTCTCTTGAGTTATCCTGCATTGAATTGTCCCATGATAAGTTGTCCTGCAGCAAGTCGGCTGTGGTGAGCCAGCCAGGGTGGGTTGTCCCATTCCGATCAGCGAAGAAGCAATGAATAGAAGGGAATGCAGGGTAGAAGTGAATGATGTAATGAGTAGTAGCAGCAGCAATAGAACTTAAGAAATTGGTCTTTGTTCTGTCTCAGATATGAGTCTTTTTGGATGGTTATGACTGGCACTTTGTGGTTACATATCTCTGCTTGGTTTCTGATTCTAGAATGAGAAATAGTTCTAGGGCAGGGGTGTGAACCACCCTGGAAAAGCAGAGGCAATGCCTCTGCCAGAGAAAATGGAGCTCCATTTTCAGCTGCGATGGATTCCTGCAGCCCTCTGCCAATGTAAACAGAGTTCGGGGGAGGGCTGTGCATGCCCCCCAGAGCTCTGTTTTCCCTGGCAGAGGGCTAGCAGAACAAACTAAAAACAAAACAAAAGGAGACATGTTTCCTCTTTTGCATTTGAGAAGGGACAGGAAAGGAGAAAGGGAAAGAGGAAAGACAAAGAAAAAAAAGGGAAGATGGGAAGAGAGCAAGGAATGGAAAATAAGAAAAGAGGGAAAGGAGGAAGAAAGGAGAAGGAAGAGAGAAGGAAAAAGAAGAAAAGGAAGGAAAGATGGATGGATGGAAGGAAGGAAGGAAGGAAAGAAGGAAGGAACGAGATTATAATGAGAATGAAGGAGGGTCTGAGGAAAGTCCTGCCTTAGCATTTGGCTACCACAGGTGTCCCCAATACGAGTGATGTTGAACTGGCCATGCCTACCTTGGCCATGCTCACCCTAGTCCCTCGAGGTCAAACACAACCCTGATGTGGCCCTCCATGAAATTGAGTTTGACATCCCTGCTCTAGGGCTCACATTTCTTAATAGCAACGCTATTGTTATAGTATTTATAACAATAAATATTTATGTAATAAAGAAAATTAATTCCTCCCAGTTCTCTAGTTATCCCGCTATCTGAATTGTTGCATCTAAATCTATATATACTTCTGATAGTATCTAATACTTCTAATACTTATTTATTGATTCATCTTTCAGTACTAGCACGGAAATCTGTAGTACAAAATATCAGTGAATCCATCAAAGAAATCCTGAAAAATGAATTTAGGAGAACGGTAGAACTAGAGGTAAGTGATAGAGAGTTTGCTCTGTGAAGATCGTTATATGAGTTAAAGACATTTACATAGAAATAACTGATGAAGGTGGTGGTAGCTTGTATATTAACTGATAATCGACAACCGAATCCGAAGTGTGTGCATCTTCACATGGTGTCACATAATATGGTGGGGGGTGTCCTATTCTTTGCTGATCCAGGAAGCCTCAGAGTAAGCTCTTGAATCTGCTTCTGTGACTATTATTAAAATAATAGATAAAATTAGTTCAGTTCTACTTTGCAAAACAAACAATTGCTGATTTCCTCCCTCAGAGTAGCAGTCAAAATTGGGATGTGATTATAATTTTCAGAAATATATAGTTGTAACCCATAGACCACAGACATCACACAACTCCTTTCATAATAGCCGCAGATTGTACTGCTGAAATTCAGGGTCAAAAACATCCATTTTCAGTTATATGATTTTCCTGTCTTCCCCCCTCAAAGAATTGATTAGCTGCCTTCCAAAGTTCTTCTTCCTCTAATGAACTGAAATACTTTGGCTTTGCCTGTTTTGATTATACCATTGTGTCATTTGTTATACCTGCTGCAAATCTTGGTGTCTGAAAAAATGGTTGATCCAGTTTTGTGTAGAGGTTAAGGTACTAGGCTACAAACTGGGAGTTCATGAATTCTAACCCTTCCTTAGGCATGAAGCTAATTGGGTGACTTTAGGCCAGGGGTGTCTCGTGTCGTCACTGCATCATCACTGCATCATCACTGCATCGTCACATGATGTATCAGGATTTTTCCCTCTTTGTTAAACTGGGTGGGGGCGGGGCCAGCACGTGACGCATCCAGCCCACAGGCTGCGAGTTTGACACCCCTGCTTTAGGCCATTCGGTTTCTTTCAATCCTAGGAAATAGGCAATGGCAAACCATTTCTGAAATCTTGCCAAGAAAGCTTCAGGGACCTAGCTAGGCAGTTGCCAGAGTCTGTGTGACTCAAAGGCACACAGACAAACAGACAGGTATAACTTGGTAGCTGAAAAAAAATGATTTCTAATGTAGCACATTCACTGTTGTGTGTTTTGTTGCTTAGAGTTAAATCTCATGGTAATGAAGAATAGTAGAAAACCACGGGGATTAGAGAGTACTGATGCAGGAAATTATTTTTATAGGAGCAACAAAAGATGCTTCATAAAGGCCATTTGTCATCTGATATTAAAAAGAGAGAAAAAACAGGAAAACAGAGAACAATCTGAAGAATGTACTCTTTGTTGCATCAGTGCTCTCTTCATAAGAGAAAAATAAAATAGATGAGAGGCATTTGAAAGTATTAAAAAATACTCTGGTTGAAAACAACAAAAAATTCTGAGATACCTGGCAATTAAAATATACATATATTGAAATCTGATCACCAGTTCTTAGCTGTATTAACAATCTTATTCCCAATAGATTAAAAGTACATCTGTACAAATGCTATTCTCAGTAGAGGTATTGAATATGGATATATTTTCCCCCTTTTGTATCATAATGGGTAAGTCTGGATTCCACCCAACATTTTTTCATTTGTGATTCAAACCTCAGCTGAACATTAAAATCTAAAAACCTGTTTAAGCAGGTTACTGATATATGTAATGGCTAGGATCAGAATAAAGCAAATGAAGCTTAATTTAGATGATTCTGATCACCTGAGAAGCTTACTAGAAAATAGAAATTCAAATTATGTTGGGTGGAATTTCTTAAACTCCTGGATATAATCTTGACTGAAGTTCCAACTTTCAGAAATGTTCGGAAGTGTGTTTGCACAGCTAAGGTTAGTTCATTAGATGCACACATTTCTTAAATAATGTGTCAAGATGACCAAGTTCTAGCCTAACAAACACTCTCTTTGAAAAAGTTTTTTGGAAACTTCCTCTGCCACAAACTTCTATGATGTAAATGTTAAACTGAGATTAGTTATAAGAAATAAAAATTAATAATTTACATCATTCTGTATCTGAGCAAAATTCAAACTCCTGGTTGTAGGGTATTTGAAAATTCATGTTCCATTATATAAGCTGTCTGCAAGTCCCTGTCTCTAAAGGAGAGTTCAAATTTGCCTTTTTCCTTTAATGAAATCTGGGAATTGGTATTATAGTTTGGTTAAGGGTCATTTGTGTTTCTACTGATCTGCCTTTATGGATACTCATTATTATTGATGATATTGCTGGAATTCCAACTCTTTAAAACAATCCTATCCTTTTTTTCTTCAAGAATCAAATCCAGGAATCTTGCACTGCCCAATTATAAATAGGCATGTATCTAACATTTATGTATGATATAAAAAAGATACATAAATTAATGTAAGCTGCAGCAATAATAGGTATTGTGGGCCCCATAGGCACCAATGTTAGTCTTCCATAGCACTTATTTCCTGAAAACATTTGATGTATGTCCTACCAGTCTTATAAGATTATCTCCCCTTGAGTTCCCTTGATCACATTCCATCACTCAAATTTGTAAACAGAATTCAACAAATATTTTTGAAATCCTTGTTTTATTGTTCCTTATGCATACCTGTATATCCAGTTTCCCCTTGATTTACATTTCAAGCCTCTGATGAACAACATTTGCGCTCCAATCGATTTATAGGTCTGCTGCATTTTTTTAACCAATAATGCATATAACCTTCCATGCTTGATCTGTCCTCCAGAAATCATTTATCTTAAAGCAAGAAGTCATATTTCTGCACTTAACTCATGTTTGCATTATGATTGAATGGTATCATTGCCTGCTTTCTCTCTTGGGCAGAGAATAGTTTCCATTCCTAATTACAACAAGGTAAATCTCAACTGCTCTCACCTCCCTTAAGAAAGAGATTTATGTCTTGCAATGGAATTTTGCCAAAATAACTATGTTTTGAAATTAACTGCTGTGCAGCTTAATAACCTCTACTAATGACTTGTTGTCAGATGGCTTGGAAATGCATTCCCTAGTGTGAAACTCTTGTAAACAAAGTTGGCTTGCTGTTAAATTTTCTAGATGAATTGGTTTATGTAAAGTACAGTTCAATGGTAAAAGTTGCCGTGGATTCCATGGTTTTGCTTTTCCATGGTCCTGCACATTTTGTGTTATGGCTTACAAGATGTTTTCCTTTGCAATTGTGCAAGAGAATCATTTTTAATGCAAGAGAATCATTTTTTAATGCAACACCAATTCATGCTTTAGAAGACACAAACATGTGTGGCTTCAATTTAACATTAATGATTCAGCCTTAACATAAGAAGCATAAAATATGTAAAGTTGTAACCTTTTATTACAACAGTGCCTGGCAGAGAAAAGAAATGAAAATCTCTGAGACTCAGCAAGTTTTCATTCTGATTAAGAAAATGTGAGGTTACATGAGAAAAAAAACAAGAGATCAGTTGCTCCATAGTTTTGAAGTGCATTCCTATTGCATTATTTAGGAATACCTGTATTAGTGTTCAATTGGTAATTTGTAGAAGTATTATTTTATTATTGTTGCTACTATAGGGATATGACAGAGCTTTGGTTAGGCTGCAAAAGGAATGGGGGGGGTGGAGTAATTTAAGATGGATAATTATGGAATCATAACAGTCATATAAATCTATGATCCTGTTGTAAAATAATTAATTTACAGATACAGGACTTATTTATGTAAGTTTAGAAGAGGTTGGGCATTCTAGGTTTCATTTCAAAGAAAGAAATTATGAAACAAAAATTGGTAAATTAAAAGTTGGTAAATTAAGCCAAATCTGTTTACATACTAAACAGTTAAGGCATGATCCTTCTTTTAAAACATTTACTGTAGTTGTTACCAGAGTTCAATCACCTGGCTTGAAGTCATGATTATGAGAAAAGTGTGCCACAGTGTCAAAACACAAGAGTCTACAATACAAAAACTTCATTTAGGCATTACTGAAAACATGTAAACTTTAAATCAAGCATTATTTCCTAGAGCCATATGAGTCCAGGAAAAAAAGCACTTCATTAAGTAGTTGCTATCCATCTTTGACATGAGCATTCCCCTGTATTCTAAAATTATTTTTCCCCTTTGAACCTCAATTGCTCTATAGTAACATTTACTATGATTTATGAACCAAGGGTGATTAATATGGTTGAACCATCCCTTTATGTTTAATTGCAGGAGATCACTAACCTTCTGACAACATCTGGAAAAAACATGTTGAAAATTGAAAAGCCAGAGCAATTTACTGAACAGACTGGCTACAATGTTTTGGGGTGCTGATGCTAACACCCTACAAACAACAGCCTTGGCATTGGGTTATTCCACAACTAAATATTATGCCAGCATGTTGCTTTAACAGTGCCCACACCCAAATGGTTGATGTCCAACTCCACCAGACAATGCATATTATTTCTAGTACATTGCATCCCACTTCTGTGCATTGGTTACCAATACTTAGCAATATCATACTGCCCCATATTAGAAGTCAACAAGCTCTCGTCCTGATATGTTCAAAGATGCTGAACAACAAAGCCCACCCTATTCACCAGGACAATGCACAGCCCATCAAATGGTTGAAATCTTGTAGGCCACTATTTGCTTAACTGTCTATCCAGTTTAATCCCGAGAATGTCTGGAGAGAGGAATGGTCCAAGGCACCTTTTTGTGGCTTGACCATTGATAATCCCTCTATCAAACCACCTGGTTTTAACCTGTCTCTCTCTGTCTGGTTGATATTGAACAGAATTAGGTTTGATACTGGAAGAAGTGCCTCTGCTCTGTATCAGTGGGGATGGAAAGATTCCCTTTGTTGTGGTTGTGGTGCTTATATGCAAACTATTAAACATATTGTGCAAGATTGCCCATGACATGCCTTCTCTGATTCTCCAGAAGATCTGCACAAAGCAATGCCAGAGGTGATCACCTGGATAGCTGAATTGGACATCCAGTTATGAGGCCACTGCCATACCCCTATAGAAGTTTTATATAAAATTATGCAGATTGTGTGTTTACTTCTCTTTTGTCATGTTCTTATCATATGCTAATAGTGGCTGAAAACATTCATTACCACAACTAGTGCACAGAAATCTTTCTATAAAAAAATGATGCAGTGCAGAAAATAGTGCTACTTTTAGGGATTTAAAACTCTCTTATTTTTAATACAGGTGTACACGCTTTCTCCCAAATTCTCTTTTCTGGTGACCTCGGGGCCTTTTGTTTACACGGCAATTGCTGTCATCAATGTACTGGTGAACAGCAGCCTTCTATATGGTGAAACACCTCTCATTTCATCAGTGCAACCATCTCTTCCTGCTCCTGCTCTCCAGTTCCGAGTACAAACTGGTAAGCCTCTTTGTATTATTTCTGTGCTGAGAAAGAATCATGGACTTTTGATGATCCAAGATTTGTTGAAGGGAAGACATTTGAAGCACAATTTAAGATTAATACACTCCAAATCCAAGATGTGTGCATCTGTTCAAAAATAATATTATTTATATTTCTTGCTATTGGTAGAAAAATCAGTGTATAAATGAAAAATGGAGAACAGAAGTTATTTTCTCCAAGGTGAGCTCCTGTATATTAATTGAGTTCATGCAATTTTCATTCACCTGGTGTTGATCTTTTAAACAAAGAACATTAGGAGGTCCAAAAGTTTTCATTAGTCCAGGGCATTCTTTCTGTTGTCCCTAATGGATAATAAAGCATGACTGAAAGAATCAGTAGAAGGGAGGTACAGAAGTATAAGCATTCATGCATTAATTTAGTATAGATATAGCAAGATGCTAGAGAGAAATAAGGATGAGTCTACAATCACTTGCATTAGATTGGTTATAAGTATTCATTATCTTATATACATGACAAGATGACATAAATTAGATAAATAAAAACTGTGTTGCTAGATTTTACTTGAGAGGTGAATTATACAATTGGAATACCAAATAAAGTATTGATATTGCTTGGATCTCCATAATATACTAAACCACAATGTGGTCTGTTTGATTTTGGCTAGCATGTTGTATGAACTCAGCCACTGAAGATTATAAATCATGGTGTATTATTTAGAATGTTATGCAGACCCAACCATTTGTGGGTTTTTTCCCCATTAAATCATGATGTAACCATGATGTATGAAACAGGTCATTGGGGCTAAAGACTACTCCTACCTTCCAACCTTAGAATAGATTTCCCGTTCAAGCCTTGTCATCTCGAGCCACAAGTACTAAACTTAAATCTAGTAACACAAATATTTAATTTTCTACTTCTAGTCCTTCAGTTTGTACCTCGAAGTATTGACATTGGGTTATGTAACTTCAGCCAGCGCATTGAAAAAGGACTGAGGTTTGCCTTTGAGGAGGTGAGAAAGCATCATCAGGATATTTCCAACTTCACTGTGCAGGTAAGACAAGCATCTCCTGAAATTGAAAATACATCTTCTCTTGTCTGCTCTCTCCTCTGCTTTCCCCAGTGCTGAATTTTATGGGGATACTAACTGTAGAGACATCAGTCATGATTATGCTAGCTACATGTTGAAATGTTTTCAAAAGTTCTTTCTAACATGGTCTTTTCAGATACTAAATATAACTCTGGGTCAGCCTAAAGCAGTGTTTCGGCAAGGCCCTGTGCAAATTATATTTGCCGTTCGAGAGAAACGTGGATTCCTGAATGGGTCTGAAGTTAGTGAACTGTTAAGAAACCTGTCTATGGTAGAGTTCAGTTTTTACCTGGGCTTCCCAGTGCAGCACATTGCAGAACGTGAGTAAACTTATTTTTATTTATTTTATCTGTTAATCAAATTTATGTCATCTCATAAGAAGTGATCTGGGCAGCATACAATAATCAGTTAAAAACAATCCTTTAAAAGTTATAAAAATCAGCATTAAAATGGAGATTAATTCAAACTAAACTATATTAAAATCCCCAAGCACAGAGAGAATGAGTATATCCACCTCAGTAAATGAGTCAACTAACAAATCTTCAGTTCCCTCTGGTCTGGTAGTATAACCAGATCCTGAGAAACTTCCAGAACATCAAAAGGGATGACCAAATTTGTGTGTGGAATGTTCCATAAGGCTGGCTCCATGGCAGAGAATGCCCACAACCTGGAACCTACTAAATACTCCCTGACAAATGGTATCCATGGTATGCTCTCTGCCAGATCTAATGGCCCAGGCTAATATAACTGGGGAGAGGTGGTCCCTCAGAGAGCCCAGTCCCACTTTAAAAGTTAAAACCAGCAGCTTAAATTGGACCAAGAAGCAGTCTGGCAACCAGTCCCACTGAGAGGTATGATACTGATCGTCCTTGACTTATGACACCAATAGAATCTATCCATTACTGTTGGAAGTTTGAATCTACATTAAATATTCCGTATCATTAATGACTTCCCCCTGCCTATGTTCCCCAGTGCATTCATTAACTCCCATGGTGTTACTCAGGGGTAGGGGAGACCATGGGAGGCTAGTGCAGGCACAGCCCACCTGCATTAGCTCCCCACAAGGCCTCTGTGATAACCTGTGATCTGCTTCCTGCCCCTTGGGTTTCCCAAGCCCTATAGGCCTTCTCTGTACTTCACCCTGCCACAATCACACACTTATCTTTCAAAGCTATTCAGAGCTCCAGTTCCCTGAGCTCTGGATATCTTCAAAAGGCAAGTGACCGGGGTGGGTGGGGAGGAGGCTGCTGTTAGGCATCCAGAATTGTCCATGGTAATCAATCACTTCGAGACAAGTATAATCTCCAACTGATTTATTAGGAAAAGCTCTGGTACTTCTATTCAATTTCCAAACTGAAAGTTATTTTCAGCGTGTTTCACAAAATCCACCTTCTCTCCTCCTCTTCATTAATCACGAGAACCAATTAACTGTTGCTGGAGTTTTTTAATGCGACATACAAAATAACCTTGAACTTTCCAACTTCTCCACCCCCTTTTGCATTCCTTATAAAACAATCTTGGCAGATGAATCTCAGAGCTGACAGCTGCTTTACCAGTAAGATGGTAAAGCAGACCCATACCTATGGGAATCCAACAGGGCAGGATGAAGGGGAAATAGGTGGGTAGGCATGCCACAGAATCTCTATGGTCATAAGGGTGAATAACCATGGGGCACTGCAGGCGTTACTTGGAAATGGATATGTATGTAACGTTTTTGTGGGGGGCATTGTAACTTTGAATGGTCATTAAATGGCCAGTCATATCTCAAGGACTACCTGTATGTGTCATTCTAGGAGCACACATAACTGCCCCTACTGCTGAATATGGCATCAGCTGAAACTTCTGAGTTATTTATTCACTTACTTATTTTATTTAATATCCTGCCCTAGTTTTATATATACATATAAACAACTCAAGGTGACAAATATATCTTATACTACTTCTTCCTCCTGTTTCCCCCACAACAACAAATTTGTAAATTACGGTATGTTGGGTTGAGAGAAAGTAACTGGCCCAAGGTCATCCAACTGGCTTTCATGGCTATGATGGAACTAGAACTCACAATCTCCCGATTTCTAACCTGGTGCCTTAACTACAGACCAAACTGGCTCTTTAAAGATAGATCATGTAGAATGCATCACAATGGTCCAGTCTGTAGATGATGAGCATATGAGAACAGAGCCTCTTGATCCAGGACAGACACAACTGAGGCATATCCCAAAGCTGTGCAAAGGCCCTTCTAGCCACAGGTGCCACCTGATCCACAACCAAGAGTTGTGAGTTTAGTAGGATACCTAGATTGTGCACTGGCAAGTGTGACTCAATTCTGGCACCGAGGATATTGTCTAAATGAAATAAATTGAACAAATAAAAATATCAGGGATATTATTTGCTACATTGAACACTTCTTACTCCTGGCATCTTAAATCATGAAGTTCTAAAATTAGGTTTCTACAAGCCCTATCTTAGCTATCTTGCTAATGTCATAATTTTAAAATTGCCACATTTTCCCTTTGGCAAAGGTCAGTGTTCTTCCCTCTCCAGTTCTATTTGGGAGAGTCCACAAAAGGCCTAGTTTGCAACTCCTTGACTTGTAGTAAGAGTGCTAAGTAAGAACACTTTGAGTTGTGTCACTGTTGCTCATTTTATAGGGACTTAGGGAGTGTAGCCAGGGGTGGGTTTCTATTGGTTCTGTCCACCTCTGAAGAACTGGTAGCTCTGAAGAGCAGCAGACAGAGAACCATTTCTATGTCTGCTGATGTTTTCGCCCACTCACCTGCCCAGGCTCTTACCTGACTTTTATTTCCTGCTTTTTCAACTTCAGCTGCCGTGCAAGACACAGCTGTAGTTTAAAAAGCAGGCAAAAAGGGCTTTTTGAAAGGCTACTTCTCTACATGCAGCATGCTGATGACAATTTACAGGAAGCACATCGTAAATCACCGAACCTCGTAAATGACCAAACTGGTAGTTAACCCTGTCGGATCCCACCCTGAGTATAGCTGATTCATCCTGTTCTTCAGAGAATTCCAAGATGGAAGCCTTAACCACATTATCTACTTTAAGCTAATCTATATTTTGATACCACCTTTAGAGTGCTAATTTTGTACCACTTAATGTATAATATGCCTGTGAGATGATCTGTCCAGATTTTACTGGTCTTCTGCTTTATTTTAGTTGTAAACTGGTTGTTAGCCTTGAAAAAACATCACCAAACTGTATTTAATTACTTTTAATTGTATATAAATTAAATTAAATTTAGTTTATGTCCTGGCCCTGTCTAATTCTTGGCCTCAATTCCCATCATGCCCTCTAAACCTAAGTGCAGTCTTCATCCTAATAAGGACAGACAGCTGGATGCACAGCTCTGCTTAGGAACAGAGCATTAATCTTTCATTTTAGCCTTCAGCCCCAGCAGTATCTTTACCATTATATCACATTGCCAATTTTTTTATCCATTTGGGACAAAAAAAAAAATAAAGTAGTAAGATTAATTTTCGATCAGAAAAAGGGAATAAAGAATACATTATTTCATCATAGAATTTTACACATTGAATGAGATGCTATTAATGTTTAATGCCACTTTATGCGTACCAGATTCCGGAAAATAATATGTTTAGGCAGTCACTGTGTTTGTCTAGACAGGAAGCCTAGCTATTATGTGCAACTTGTTAATTTTATACAGTACAATTTTTTCCCCTCTCCGGTATTGCCTAATATGAAAGCATATAATAGCTCTGTGGGATTTTAATTAATTTAGTTTTATGGTCAGAACATAAAACTGGTGGTAATTATTATCTTGGTCAATTGATTTTTCCCTAGGACCATGGCCAAGTTATTTCACTGTTTTACTATGAATTATAAAATGCTCTCTTCATTCCGGTTTGTTGTCTCTCTGGTTCTTGTTTTTATATGTATTTCTTTTCCCCTTCTCTCATTTTTCTTTAAATTTCCAGCTGTTTGTTACCCCCAACTGAATACTTCACACTTGATGAAATCTTCCTGGGTAAGAACAGGTATGTATCATATAACTGAATAATCTCTCCACATGATATTATCAGAGTAATAGAGAATATATAATTAATATTTCCTTGTATTTTTCAAATGCAGATATCAATAGCAATGGCCAAAGTCTCAGTTGCTTTCCTTGAAGTTAATGCAAAGGTGATCAACTAAGATTTCACTAATGGTCTCCATTCTTCCTCTTTTACTGACCATTGGCCAAAGAAATAATGTCAGCCAGTTGGAGGAAGGGCACAATGGCTGTTTTATTGATTGCCTTTTAGCCTGTGATACTTTCTGAGTCTGATCCAATGATTGTCTAATTATGAAACCCCTTTCATAGAACAAAGTGACAGAGTGAATAAATGCTCAAAAGTTATGGCACAAGAAGTGTGCTTTAATTCCCTAGAAGAGAATATTTATCCTCAACCTTCTCCATTGAATTATTTCTCAGTACAGTTTATTATAATTTCTACTTTTTTCAGTCCTGATAATGATTAAACATCCAGAAATGGAAGCTATAACTGTCTGTGAATCATAGCATATGGTACTTGCTGTAGGGCCACTGCCAGATATTTTAGTTTAGTTACAGGTGCTCATTTGTCTCTGTAATGTGTAATTATGTGAAGTCACAGTGTATACAGCGTATATGTCTTCACGTTACTCCATACGGACAAGAGAGCAGAAGATGCCAACGCTGGAGGCAGGAAGGCCTCTAATCAAAATATTGTGCAGTTGCCTTCCACATCTTAGGTCAAAAAGTGAATGGAAGAAATCCATAATAACATAGTAGTGGGAGGAAGAGGCATAACAATTAAACTCTGGTTCGGATATAAATATGACTTGATTCCAGATTCTGCAGTTGGTTATCTTCATTGCTAGAGCTTCTTTGGTATTTGTTATAAAAGCAGCTTATTTTTTTTCGGACCTCTGTTCTTCACTGTTCTACTCCAAACTCCTGAATTTTGAGAAGATAAATTTTCTAGGACAGACATTTCTTTCTGTATGTGAATTAAGCTTTGACAGCCTGCCACAGTGAGGGGTTGATGAGATCGATCATCATAATGTCAAGATGCAGGATGAGTACTGCCACATCATGACAGAGGGAGAAACTGAATAGAGGAAGCTGTTCCTTATTCTTTGAAACACATAATTCCATATTCAAAATAACACGAATCATTGTTGCTTCCTTTTTTGGTTCAGAACAGATCTTCACATGTAAAAAAAATATCTAGTGAAATATGTGGGTATAAAAATATTACTTTTCAGCGCATAGCAGACCTATATTTGTGTAAGTTTGAATTATAATAGATAACCCTGTGACATGCTTTGAGAGAAAGGCGGTGCAGTGTGATATGATTAGAATGAACATTCCATTTTAGGCTGACAATGTATTTTTACTCAAATCCAGGACAGCCTGTGATAACTTAAGAAAGGTATATAAATTCAAAAAAAAACATAAATTAAAAAATATTTATAATGGCAAATGGTAAATTCAATAATAAGTCAATATTTATTTACCTAAGCAGAGAAATAGAATGACCATGGGCAGTCAAAAAAGCAGCAGGTGCAGGAGTGACTTCTGGTTCCTCTTTTCTTGTACTTGTCCTTTTTTTCTTTCAATTTGCCAAAGAGATCTTTGTGTAGCCATGCTGGTTTCTTCTTGGATTTCTTGTTTTTTTTTCTCAGTGGTATTGTGCTGGTCTCAATTCCACAGGAATAGTGGCTCCCAGAATTTTTCTCTTTTTTTTAAGTTAGTGGATTTTAGGTATCTTGATTCAAAAACCTTATGTATATATAATACATAGTCTGGGTTAACCTGAAGGTACAAAGAGACAAAGAGATAAACACAAGGAGAGTTAGCAGTGTTATGTGCGCCTGGGTACTTTCCTTTATGACCAGAGGCAAACTCACCTGACCAACAACCAGTCAAGACTCAGTGAAGGTCTTTTGTTTTGATTACTGCAACAAACAGGAGAAAGTTCCAACCCAAAATATTCCCTTCTTTATATAACCCTGTCCTGGTTGCCACATCCCTCTTCATTCCTCATTGGCTGAGGTATTATGAGGTTACACTCTTCCTCCTACATATTTTCTGCTACTTTCCTTAAAAATACTGAACCATTCATTGCATGTACATTAAAATTAGCAGATAATATATGCAAGGTGTGTCAAATAATATTAACCAGTTCATTAGGTATGCTCAGTTACCAGTTTTAAGTTCGGAATCTTTCTATGGATTCCTAGAATAATTGATTTTTCCTGTTTTTTAGTTTTAGTTTTGCCTTTCCTTTTTTTAAAATAAATTTTATTGGTTTTTAAAAAACAAACATGAACAAACAAAACATAAAAACATCAAACTATCT
>BHFT01050590.1:0-14087 GCA_004320025.1 Laticauda laticaudata
TTGGGGGGGGGGGGGCGTGAACAGTGCTTCCCTTAAACCGGACTCTCAGACTGATAAGGATTGAAAGCTAAAGACAAGAAAACCAAAGGAAAACCGAATTGCGATCAAACCTGCTAATATTCTTGTTTCAATCAAGGAAGTATCCAAAGCACTGCCTGTTTCACACGAAGCAGAGCAAAAACTGGGGAACGCTGAGGAATCGCGTGGTGGAGGAGGAGCGTTCCACAAATCAAGCTCAGCCTGTGAATGCAGAGACTAAGCACCTCCCCACTACTAGATGCTCTGAACAGCTCATAGGAGAACATTGCACTTCTCATCCAAGAAGCTGCATTGGTTCTGGCAGAATGGATCAATTCTTCCATCGCCCCCTGCCAGAACCAATGAAGCTTTCTGGATGAGAAGTGAAATGTCTTCTTCCTCAAGGAAAAAACAGACAAGCTGCCTTTTGAAAAAGCACCTTTGAGACAGTATCAGTATTATCTATTAATTCATTCAATTTACAAGCCAATTTATAACAGCGGCTCCTTGGGCAGCATACAAGATAAAACAAGTCAAAATTAAAATTCAGAACTGCAATAAAATGCATTCAGAAAGTAAACAGAAAAAAAAATCATCTAGCAGCAAATAGCAAGGAGAGACTAATTCCCACCATTTCCCTATCCATGGTTTCAATTTCCTCGTCTATAACAAAATAACAGAGTTAGAAGGGATTTTTGAATTTTTTTAGTTCCAACCCCCTTCCTTCTCAGGCAGAAAACATTTTAGACAAATGGTTGTTCAATCTCATCTTTAAAATTTCCAGTGCTGGAGCATAATTATGGATGAGGTAGTTTCATTAGGCACATTTCTAAGATTAAGTTCTAGCACCAGAACCTAAGGCCACCAGAGGTTAGAGACTGTCTGAAGAAGAAATAATTACCAAATAAACGTTCTTCTCATCTAACAGGTCAGTTTTAACCTAAATGGAATTCTTTCTTTTCCCATATATATTACAAGCTTTACTTAGGTTTTTGCAGAAGGATTGGAAAACATTGAAATTGAGTTAAATAAATAGCTAAACATAGATTGCCCTATGCATTTGCAAAATCAACATTTGTTGATTTTCAACATTAATCAACATTTAATCAACATTAAAATATGTCTCAAATTTGTTGTTCTCTAGTATTCTCAGAAGACCCAAAGAGTTAAAATGATGCTCAACATTTAACATTAAATGTTTTGACGTTTAAACTAGCATTACTGCAATAGAATGTTGAAGATGAAAGCCATCTTCACATTCAACCGCATTCTGCTTAACAAACTGGGAGTAATTTAGCAATATGAGAAAAGAAAATGATGGTATTCCTCTGATTCCTGATTTGAAACTTTGTGTTAATGAATTCTATAATCATTCACTAAAGTATAATTTCCACTATTCATGAATTCAATAAAATGAATAGAATAAAAAACTCAGTTTCAATTTATTAAATTTTTAAAAATAACTTTTGAGTAAAGTGAAGACATCTTTTGCCCTCACTGAAAATCAGTGGAGGGATAATTACCTGTTCCACTACCAGTTTGGTGATTGTGCGTGCAAATAACATGCATGTACCTAACGTATGTGTGCAGCTTTCTGCACACCAGCTGAGGCCTGCAGCACCAATCAGCTGAGAGGAGAAAGAAAAGAAAAGTGCAGGGGCAGATGGGAGGGGTAATCCTGCACTTTATTTTCTTTCTCTTCTCAAGCTGTAGAGGCTTTTTTAACTCCTTTCAGCTGATCATCAGAGGCTATTTACTGCCATTTTGATTGAACCAGTCCAAATCGGTAGCATACCACCACTGCTGAAAATGAAGAGCTTCTGTTGAACTGTAATATTCTTACAGAACTCAACAGATTTAATAACTCCATTCTTTATGAAATCAGTCTGATGAATGTTGTTGTTGGGCTAGAAATTCTAATATATCAAAGCATGTTTCTTTGTTCTTTGAAAGGAGTTTTCTAGTTCATGTTCATTCATTTGCCAAACCAATCAGAGATGCTTGTTAGGAACGATGATCTCTCAAGGCACCAGAGGTAACAGCTTTGTCTTCCTTCCTCTCTATCAATTCATGAATGAGGAGATACATTTATCCTTCCTTGTCTGAAATTCTAGAAGTAATGAAAGACTCCATAATACAATGTTTTTCAGAGAATATTCTTCTGCATAAAGCAAAGCATTTATTTTCAGTCTCAGTCTCATATCAACAGTGGAATTTACTTTCAGTGTTCATCCAGCACATCTGATAAAGTGATATGAACACACTAAGTTTATCTTGTGACACAGTCACAGTATAGACCAGGAGTATCAAACTCACGGCATCACATTGTCGTCACATAACGCAACCTTTCCCCCCTTTGCAAAACTGGAGTGGGCGTAGCCAGTGCATGATGCATCTGGCCAGTGGGCCATGGTATAGACTATGTTAACTTAGGTTTTGTGCTGATATAGGTGGGTGATGTTGTTCACCAGCAAACTTTTAAACACATGTAAAACAAAACAAAAAGGATATTGCAATATATATAAACAATTGTTTGTGGTTCTAAGCCACCAAAATGTGATTGGTAATAGCAGGTAGTCTAGAATTCAGGCAAAAAAAGATTAATTACATCATCCAAATCTGAACTTCATTACCCCGGCTTTATACAGTAATCCCTATAGGACTAAATTGTGCTAGTCAATATGTACCATTGACATTCTGTTACTGAAGCGCTTAGGTTCACTGCTCTTCCATGTATCTCATATATATTTTTATTGCTCATTTCAACTTCAAAGCTCAACTTGTCTCCTGAAAGGAAATCATAATGCTGAGCACGTTTGCAATCTTTTGAATGGACAGCAGGTGTTTTTCAAAGTCATTGATCTAGAGTGAAGTAATGGATACCATATAACTGTCTTGCATGAATATACGTGATAAGCCTTACGAATAGTGAAAGGGATAAAGAAGTTGGGCATATTACAGCTGACAAATGCATTGGTAATGAATAACAGATGACCAGCCAAAGCTGACACACCACTGAAACAAAATACCAATTATTTATAACAGGTGTCTATATTGGCTTTGGTCTTGAGCTATACCCAAAGCCTATAATCTTTCTTTCTGAACGCTTCAAAACTGACATTTTAGCTTTTGTCCTTCCACACCATGAACATGACACTAACAATAAACAAGAAGAAAAGCATGTGGTTTCCTTTAAACCCATGTTGTGAATCTAGTACAAATTATCTTCTTACATGCTATGGTTATTTCAGCTGCTAACATAATGGATAAACTATTTGATCTTCATTTATCTGGTACATATATAAGGTCTCTTTAAAGCAAAGGAGGTGGCAACACTACTTACACAGTAATAGATATCATTGAAGTTGCAGCCAAAGCTGATCAATCTAGCAAACCCAGTATAAGTCATAAATACACAACAAAACAGCAATATTTTTTTTAAATACTCCAATAAATTAAAAAGAGATTCCCCTAGAGCCAAAAAGCACCCACTAAATGTTATTTTCTGGCACAGTATTTATATAGTCTGCAGATGATAGAGAAGACAAGCAAGGTCTTCAAGTGAAACTTTTGGGCAGATGAATATAGTGCAATGAATATATGGCATTAGGCTTTCTAAAGCAGCAGTTGCTTTGTAAATCTTATTCTGATTTTCATGATTTCTAGACAGTTTGAAGAGGTATTATAAACAGTGAGTTGCATCCATAGCTCAGTAAAGCCCCTGTCACACAGCACCAATGGATGGAAAGAGGATGTAAAATGGAGAGAACCACTTGTCATCTGTTGGTTAATGTGATGCTTCCGTTCTGTACTCACAGCGTCCGTTTTTCATCCTCTCTATCCGTCCAGCATCCGTCTATTGACATTTCATCCGCTCAAAAAGTTTTGAGCTTGCACAAAACTTTTTGAGCAGAAATGTATCCAACGCGTCCATTTCTGCATCTGCTACGTAGACGGGGAAATCCGTTCTACATCCGTTGCCATCCGTTACGCATCCGCAATATCGGCTAGGCCATCCGCTGCGCATCCGTGCAACTCAAATCCGTTCCAGGGAAAACAGACACAGGGAGGAAGCGGAACGGACACGGAACGGACGCGCAGTGTTAGTAGCACAGATGTAGAAAGGATGAAAGCGGATGCAGCTCGCATACAAAGCATTAAAATGGAAAAAACGTTCGCAGAGGGGACCTATCTTCGGATATTTAGGATGTCTGCAGGATGTTTAGAGGATGCAAAAGGACATCTAGTGGAAAACCTATATTTCCTATAAAAAGGGGGAGGAACTCACCTGGATCTCACTTTCAGTCCAGCAGCCCTGCAGTGCAGACCTCTTCAGCCTTGCTCCTGCTCTTGCTCTTCCACAGCATCCAGTCAACTCCACCATGGATCATCACAAACTCCTTTTGGTAGCCCACCATCGTTCTACACAACAGTGTGAAGCCATCTACAGGCTCTTTCACCTGTTCTATGGGAAGAAAAGGAGGCATCCAAGAAGTGTCTGGGTCGAAGATGGATCGGAGAAGAGCCGAGTACAGACTGTATAACAAGCTGATGGTGGAGCTAAGGAACAAAGACACTCGTGCATTCCAGCACTTCATGAGGTTGCCTCCAGCCATGTTTGATGAAATTGGGAGTGGCTGAGACCAGGTTGACCAAGCAGAGCACCAACCTCCAGCCCATCCTGGAACCTGGGCTGAAGGTGGCACTGACTCTGCGCCACCTGGCCTCAGGGACCACCTACAGGAGCATGCAGTACGGCTGGAGGGTGCCACACAACACCGTCAGCATTGTGGTCAGAGAAGTGGTGCAGGCCATCATCAAAGAATACCTGGAGGAGCTCCTCCAGTGCCCTCCACTGAAGAAAGCTGGAAGAAAGTTGCAGAGCAGTGGTATCAGAAGTGGAACTTCCCCCACACCGTTGGAGCCATAGATGGGAAACACATGGCCTGCAAAGCTCCAGCCAAGTCAGGGTCCAATTATTTGAACTACAAGGCTTCTTCAGCATCATCCTTTCGCCATGGCGATGCTGCCGACAAGTTCATGTACATCGATGCTTCAGGCAACGGTCAGCTTCAGATGCCAGGTATACAATGCCAGTCACCCTCAAGGAGAGGCAGGAACCGCAACCATTCATGGGCTTCCCAGATCCAGACCCCCTGCCCAAGGACACACAAGATGTGCCCTACTTCATCGTGGGATGACGCCTTCTCCCTCAGAACCTACCTCATGAAGCCCGACACTTCCAGATGCCTCACCCGTGAAGAGAGGATCTTCAACTACAGGCTGTCCAGGGCAAGGCGGGTGGTGAGAATGCCTTTGGCATCCTGCCAAACAGGTTCCAGGTACTTCTCACCACCATGCAGCATTGCCCACAGACCGTGAGGAGGATCGTGGAAGCTTGCTGCATCCTGCACAATCTATGCGCACCCGCTACCCAGTCTTGCAGAACAGGCTCGTGACCTCCAACAAGGCAATGGGGACATGGAGCCTGGGGAATGAGGCAAGGACGAAACCTGATAGACACTGTGGATGTGCAAGGCCCCAACGAGCTTCACGTGAAGGGAAGAAGCAGCACAACCTCCTGAATAATGGTGAACTCCCCAGCTGGAGTAGTGGAGTGGCAAGACAGGATGATAGATGATTAATGGATGCTTCCTTCAGCCTGTTAATCACACTGATGAGATTGTGCCATGTATGTTGAGTGGCCCTACAATGAACAGGGCATTTAACAAAGAGTTGTGTTTATGTTGAAATGTGTGGATCAATAATTCCATTGTTATTGATAATAAAGGGCCACAGGTGTGGCACCTGGGAGGGTGGACCATACAGTCCCACTATGCTTTCCATGGAGGTTTATCAATCCCACAGCTATCCTTACCCATCCCACAACTATCCTTACCATCCTACAAATATTACCCATCCAACAGGTATCACTGCCCATCCCACAGCTATTACCCATCCCAAAGGTATCCCTGCCCATCCCACAGCTATTAACCATCCAAAGGTATCCTTGCCCATCCCACAGCTATCCTTACCATCCCACAAGCATGCAAAGGCTTAAACCATTTCTATAAAGTTCCACCAAGACTTTATTTAATAATAATAAATGAAAGCAAGTGTGTGAAGCAAAGATAATCTTTATTAATAACAAGCTGTAAAAGAAAAAATGACCCAAGTGTCCCAAGCAAAGATAAAGTCAACAGGTAGCCACCCAGGCTCTGCCACTCTTCTCAGTCACTCTGAGGCGTGCCCATAGTCTCAGGGGTGAAGGGTCCAGGTGCTGTGGAGGTGGCTGCTGCTGGAGTGCTGGTCTGAGGTGCCATTGGGGTGCCTGGCCCTGAGAGGACAACAGGAGATAGTGTGTGCAGGAAGTCTCAGAGAGCTGGCTCAGTCCTGTGTGTTGAGAGCCCTTCCTCCAGGACATGGGGTGTCAGCCCCATTACCGATGACAGATGTTCTGAGGCCGGACTTGGCTGTGGGATGGAGGAAAGGAGGAGTGTAGTGGGGATGTCTTCTCTGCAGGTGAGCGAGGTGAGGCATCCGGTGGCATCTGTGGCATGGGTGGCATCGGTGGCATCTGTGGTGTGGGTGGCATCTGTGGCGTGGGTGGGAATTTTGGCATGGCTAGCATTGGTGGCGAGGCTGGCATTGGTGGCATGGGTGGAATTGGTGGCATCAGTGGCATCAGTGGCATCGGAGGCACGGTGGTGTTCGATGTACTGTGCCTGGATGGAAGGCTGCCTGTTGCTGCGGAGCTCCTGGTAGCCATAGCTTTTGTAGGTGAGGGCCTGTGTAAAAGCTTGGAGGGCAGTGACATCACCTGGGGTGGAGGAGCAGACCTGGACTGGGTGGGAGCAGGTTCACCTGGGTCTGGAGGGTTGTGAAGAAGACCGGTGATCCTGTCCTTGATCCCCTGGTACTGTGATTCGGACATGTTCATGAGGCCTGGTTGACGTACGTTATGAAGGCTTGCAGTTGGAGGATGGGACGTCAGTGTGTACCAGCTGAAGAGAGGAGATCTACGCTGCTTCCAGCAGGATAGTGTGGCTCTGCCCCTCCGTCAGGCCTTCTGCCTGCTTCTGTGGAGTGGAGCTGGGGGTGGATGTGGGTTGGTCTCTGGTGGAAGTGCCCTCTCCTTGCTCACTGCGTCAGGGGTCCTCCACGCGCTCCGCCAAGGGGAGGTGCAGCTGTCGGGGGGTCTCCATCGTGGGCAGCGCTCCACAGATACCTGCCTGGACACAGGAGCTGACTCTTGGCAGAAGAGAGTGGCTCTCTGCGGGCTGCCTGAGAGAGAGAGTTGTCAGAGGGGCTGCTCCTCGGTGGCAGACCCACAACTTCTAAGAAGCTGCACTTGACCATCATGTAGACTCTCATTCCGTCACCTTGACCATGGCCTTGCCAGATTTCTTGAGGTGCAGCTTCCCGTACCAGGTGTGCATGTGCTTCCACCAGCGAGGAGCACCTCCGAAATGTAGCCCAGGCTCTCCCCTTCTCTCTCCAAGCAACTGCTTCCTTTTGGTGTCTCGACAGAGCCTGTGTCCCTTCCGCCAAAGATACTCATTCCCCTAGCCATTCTAGCACCTCCTCCTCATGTTCCTCATCGATGGAGTATTGCCCTCTTCCTGTTCATGAGTATGCCTCTTCCTCCCTCTGGCAGGGCCATCTGGGCCCTCATCAGAGGGGCTTCGAGGTTGTAGGGGCTGCTCCACCACACACCACCACGCACAGCAGCACAACAACAGTAGCAGCAAAGCAGGACCAGCAGCACCAGCAGCACCACACCACCAGCAGCAGCAGCAGCACGCAGCAGGATCAGGATCAGCAGCACCAGCAGCACCAGCAGCACCAGCAGGACCAGGAGCAGCACCAGCAGAGTAAGCACCAGCAGAATCCCCAGCACCGGAGCAGCACCAGCAGAGTAAGCACCAGCAGAAACCCCAGCACCAGGAGCAGCACCAGCAGAAGCTCCAGCACCAGAAGAGTCAGCCGAGCAGCAGAAGCCCAGCAGAAGCAGAGTCAGCACCAGGGGTTGGGATGGTGGCCCTGTCCCTCTTGCCAGGGCTGGCAGCAGATGCCACAGGCTTCCTCTTCTTCCCCATGGTTGTTGGCTGGCTGGCTGGCTGGCTGGAGCTGTGTCTGGCAGCAGGTCTTTCTTCTGAATGGTGACCTGCTTGAGAGCTGCTTCCCTTTATATCTGCGGGGCTGATGCAATGCATCCTCCCCGCATGTGCAGTGAATGCTCTGCATCCGCTAGGCTTCCCCTAGGCTTCCGCTCTGCATCCGCTTCATCCGCTCGGCATCCACTCTGCAGCCGCTCTTTCCTTTGCGCGTCCGCTTCGCTTGTGCTCCCCGGAAGCCCCACGTATGTACCATCCGCTCCCATCCGCTTCCATCCGCTAGGCTTCCGTGGAGCATCCGTTTTACATCCCCTCTACGTCCTCCCCCGTCCGTTCCTTTCCGTTGTTGTCTGCTCTGTTTATGCAAATTCGGGGCACTTTTGAGAGGCGGATTAACAATGATGGAATGGATGGAACATTTTCTTGTCCGCTGTGTCCTTTTTACAAACGTTTTGCATCCGTCGGCCAATGTGACAGGCCCTTCAGTGAAGAAACTCCCTGTTCTTCTTTTGCTATAAAACATTAGGAACCAATACATTCTCTCATTCTGGGAACACCTCTTTGTGTGAGGCAATCAAATCTTATTTTTCTATTTAGAGACAGATAAACAGAAGGGATTTGTCAACATATACATTTAATGGGAGAAGATGAGTTCCAGTGGCTAAAAGGTCTCTTGAATAAGAAATAATTGAATTCTTTAGACTCCCAGCTTCAAACAAAATATTTGCATTCTGGAAATGTGTACTGATATAAGTTGTGACACGAGTTAAATAAATGTCTACATAAAATATAGAAAATAAAATAGTGCTCAAAATAAAAGAAATGAAACCTATGCAGCTCTGATTCATAAAACATTTTCTGGTTTCACTTTTCCCAAGTATTGGTGTTAATATTTTCAAGAATCCAAGTATTAGGTAATTGTTTTTGATAAATGTTTTCAAGATAAAAGCAACAGAATGCAAAAACAAAATGGGGACATTTGTTATGATTTAGAGTATCAATTATTTTTGTTTTGCATCTTACCTTCTGTTCTATCTTCAAAAACTGAGTAAAATCTTCAACAGTGAGGTGGTCTTTCTTATCACTATAGCTCAAAAGCAGCAAGTATAGGTCACGCCGTAATGACATCATCTTATAAAACACAGAAAACTCTTCAAAGTTTAAAGTTCCCTGGTTCTCATCTGTGTCAGCCTCCTAGGGAAAAAGCATAACCAAATATAGGTAGACACAATATTCATAGAAAGAAAATACATCTGTGAAATCCCAAATAGCTCAATTTAGATTTACTACTATTTCCCCAATCCCCAGAATAGCATTTTTGGCCCATTCCACCTAGGAATTTGGAAAAGTGCATTTCAATCACTGTTTCAGGCACTAGACTGAGTTGATTTTAACTGCAATTTGTGCTTCTTTTCAAAGCATGCAGTAGTCAAAAGACTTCATTCTTGTATCTATCATATCAACACTTTCATCACTTCATATTTGTCAGGCTCTGTGTTTTACAGGCTATACCCTAATTACTGTTATACCAGTTATTCTTTAACTATTCACCTACTTGTAATTATCATCAAGTTAGAAACAATAAAATTTATTTCCCTGTGTATATATTGAAGGTTTGCAACTTTACATTATGGTAAAATATGTTTATTTCAAAGAAATTTCTACTGAGTTCAATGGATATCCTTGCTAAATGTAAATGTAAATCTAATATTTAAAAAAGAAGTGCAAGAAGTAGCTGGAAATGACACACTGTGCTTGCCAAAGTTTTTCTATTAGTGAAGATTTCACTATGGCTATTTTATTGTAGTGTAAACACAACCTGATCCATACAAACTGATTAGAATATAATATAATATAATATTATTCACATTTGTGTTTATAAAATGTCTGTTTAAACAAATTGAGCTGAATTATTTAATAGTATTAAAGACAGACTGATATTTATTTATTTCTAATGAGAATAGTATCTCCTGATCTTGGAGCTAGATACTTATGATTCTCAACAATATTGGGACTTCATATCAGGAACAAGTTCAACTAATTCCCTTTTTACTGTGATGAGGATTTGTCCTCAAAGAAGAGTTACTTATCATGATTCTGGTTTTGTAAATATAGTATATGCTTAAGAGGATTTGCTTCAGATGTACACAATATTCACAATGATTCTTTTAAAATAATTGTCTCTGTGTTGCTAAATCCACACAGTAATGGACTAAAAAAAGTCTACTTACACTGCTAAATATTAATCAACTAGTTGCAAGGTATGCAAGAGAATCTCTGTAGCATCCTCTCAGTAATAGTATTTTTAATTCTGCCTCGTAAAATGTTTTCACGTTAAATTAGAGCTCTTTGTAATCAGATTATACATAATCTAGATTACATGTAGTTCTAGCTCATGCTACATTTGCTGATTCAGTATGGATTCAAATAAAGTCAGTAAATTTAAAATGGATGAACATCATTTGTGTTACAGAAGCTATTGTGAGTGAGACTATATGGGATACATATGGGCTACTACTGGATCAGTTGCATGATAGAGCCAACCACACAACAATAGTCGGGGGGGGGCAGAAGGCACTAATTGGAATAAGAATGTGTAAAAAAAATGTTTCAAAAAATCACCACATATGTGTCAACTCTGTTCGTCTGCAGTTATTTTGAAAATGTGAACCTTGATTTGGGCACTTTGCAATTTGGTGGTCATTTAGAACTGCGCAGTGTCCCATAGGAACCATTTGTATACCCCTCAGCCAGCTTCCAAAAGTAGAATCAAAAGATAAGCTGGCAGTAAAATCATGGTCATGTGATGTCTCACTTAATGGATAAGCTGGCAGTAAAATCATGGTCATGTGATGTCTCACTTAATTACCATGAGTGATTTGCTTAGTCACCATCTCAGAAATAAGGTTGTAAATCTGTTGTGGTCACATGGTCTCTTGTTTAACCATTACATCATTTAGCAAGACTTAATTTTTGTCATTAAGCAACGATAATGTGTACTTTCAATTTATAAAAAATTAATAGCTCCCCCTTTTTTTTTTTGCAGGAATACATACCCACTGTGTAATCAGGACCAAAAGAGACATAAGTGTGCATTTTCAAAAGAACACAACAAATCTTAGCAGGAAGGGAAAGGAAGGGAAACAGGTCCTAAAAATCATTAAATTCTAAACTGATGGAAAATAATATTGATGGCCACAATCAAGAAGGCTCACTAACTGGACATATTTTATAACCAGGGGTGTCACACTCAAGGCCCACAGGCCAGATCCAGCCCGTGGAGTCATCCTGGAAACAGTGAATTACTAGCCCACTGTGCCTCTGCCAATGAAAATGGAGCTTTGGGAGAGCTCCATTTTTGGCTACGACAGCCTCCTGCAACCTTCTGTCAGCAAAAATGGAGCTCGAGAGGGATGTATGCAGCCTTGCCAAGGTCTGTTTCCAGAGATAGAGCACTCAGGCCACCACAGGTGCCCCAACACAAGTGATGTTCAGCTGGCCACACCCACCCAGCCCCCCGCCGAGGTCAAACATATCCCTGATGTGGCCCTCAGAGTTTGACATCCCTGTTTTATATTGTATTTTTTTTTATATTAGACACTAAGAATCATTGTGATTGAAGTTCCAAACAAATATATTTAATAAAGTAAGCTAACAAATGAATACATTTTAAGCGGTCGTTCCAGTTTTCATTTCATTCATCTGCTCAGTCAACCAATATTTAATCCATTCTAGAGAGTTAAAGAGGAAGAGGAAGAGGCGGCTCTTTAGATTTGGGATTCCCAACTTCCAATCCCACAGCTGCATGTGCCTGCAGTTGATTAGGCCACCCAAACACTGCCAAATTTAATGTGAATATGCACAATGTTGATTTTAATTGAAACTTAATGTGTTTCTGTTTACTACCCTTGGCACAACACGCAAAAGTCAAGTGTACCTTTAGCTATTTCCATATGCTGGTCTCAAGCTTTGAAAATGAAAATCAACACTTTGAAATGATTTTAGAAATGGGTTGGCAGCCACTGCAAATACCAAAGTATGTGAATCATATGATCATATCAGCAAATATAATCAGAGCCAGCAGTTCTGTTTCAGATTGGCTAAAGCCTTTGAATTTTCTCTCTTCAAAGGTAGTTTTGTACAAAATCTATTACATCTGTACAGTTAGGGGACTACTTGGACAAGGCTAGGAGATTCCTCACAATTCCTGACCAAAAAGGGCTGAAGCTTGTACATCTCAAACTCAAGGTTAACCACACCAAACTTGATTGCAGGAAATACGACTTCAGCAACAGAGTGGTCAGTGTCTGGAATNTCTGTGGTTTCTTCCCCAAACCCGAAAAACTTTAACCTTAGACTGTCTACTATTGACCTCACCCCTTTCCTAAGAGGTCTCTAGGGGGCTTGCATAAGTGCACCAATGTGCCTACTGTCCCTGTCCTATTGTTTCTTTTATTTTTCTTATATTTATCCATTTCATGTATTCATGACTATGTATATACTTATACCTATTATCTTGTAAGCAATTGACAAATCAAATAAAATAAATAAATAAATCTTTTTGAACTAATAAAAGTCACTCTTCTATTCTGAAGTTATTTACGCATCCAGTGACAATGATGGAATCTTTTAGTAATGCCTACCAGGATATCTTACATATCATGTAACAGATTAAACCATTTTCAGTGGGGCAAAAATGCAGAAACTAAACATATTAGCAAGAACCCATTCTAGATTCTGGATTCATATTCTGTATTATAACATCTGTCTGAAACAGTATGTTTCCTGCTTGAGCAAGGGGTGGTCTAGAACACTGGTGGCTAACTTTTTTGGGCTCCTGTGCTGAAAATTGCATGTACGCTTGTACTTGGGTGCTCACATGCCAGCACCGAGAAGGCAGTGCATGCAGGACCCCCCACACCCCCTGCACATGTGCACGTGACCCCCTATGCATGCCATGCATCTCTGCGTATGCATGCACATCTCCCATACACCCCTGCACATGTGCTCCAGATACGCAACAATCACTGGTGGGCAGGTGGCACACATGCATGTACAGTAGACCAGCTCTGTGTGAGGGCTCGCGTGCCGGCAGTAGTGGCTCTGCATGCCACTTCTGGCACATATGCCATAAGTTTGCCATCATGGGACTAAAAGCATTCCAAGGTCCCTCCCAATTCTGTTATTATTTGGACTCAACTTCCATGTATTTGTTTTGATTCAATCCATTCTCCTGTTCTTGTGGGACATGTAGAGTTTCACAAGAATGGTTTTAAAAGAAAATAAAGTTTCATGTTATTGACATATCATGTCATTAACATATATGACACCTTCACCCTCTATGGCCAGAGAAGCTACTCTCCTGATCACATATAAATGTCAATACTTGTGAATTTGAACTCTGTAGGACCCAGTTACCAAGAAACAGCAAAAAAAATAAATAAATCACAGCATCTCTTTCAGGAGACAAGCATCCAGCCATGAATGTGAATTCTGATTTCACTTAAACTGATCATTTAAAGCCAGAAATGACTAACCCATTAGGAATATAATGGATAGTCAAAGTTTCTTCTGGGTGCAGCTATTCTGAAAAAGGTAAACTGCATGTTGGAAATCATCAGAAGAAGCATTAATTAAATTATACTTTCAATCTAAATTTCAATTAAATTATACTTTCAATCAAAATTTCAATTTTTCTAAAGACCCTGTCACACTGCACCAACGGATGGAAAGAGGATGTAAAACGGACAAACAAGCTTGCCATCCGTTGGTTAACGCGATGTATCCGTTTTGTACTCACTGCCTCTGTTTTGCTTCCTCTCTATCCGTCCAGCATCCGTTTATTGACGTTTCATCCGCTCAGAGAGTTTTGAGCTGCTCAAAACTTTTGAGTGGAAAATGTATCCAATTCGTCCGTTCTGCATCCGCTAGGCATCCACTAGGCATCCGCTA
>BHFT01050593.1:0-17627 GCA_004320025.1 Laticauda laticaudata
ACATCCTATAAGGCATGCAGAAGGCTTAAACGGAGCAGGACCAGCAGGACAGGAGCAGCTTCAGGCAGAGTAAGCAGCAGAAGCACACGCCAGGAAGCAGTTCAGCAGCTCGCTCAGCACAGAAGAGGGCGAGCAGCAAGAAGCCCAGCAGTAAGCAGAGTCAGGAGCAGGGGCGGGAGTGGTGGGACTGTCTATTGCCAGGGATGGCCGGCAGGTTGCTGAGACTTTCGCTTCTTCCCATGGTTGTGGGGTTGCTGGCTGGCAGGGAGGCTGGCAGGTAGGCTGGCAGGCACCAAGGCTGGCAGGAAGCTGGCACCAAGGTGGGCAGGAAGCTATGGCACAGGTGGCCGTGAAGGGCTGGACCACAGGCTGGCAGGAAGGCTGGCACAAGGCTGGCAAGGAAGGCCTGGCATGGGGGAAGGTTGGCACAGAAGCCTGGCGGAAGGCAGGCAGGCACGAGGCTGGCAAGCCGGCAGGCACAAGGCTTGGCAGGCCGACTTGTGTTTGTTCAAGGGAGGCTGGAAGGCAGGCTGGCAGCAAGGCTGGCAGGGAGGTTAACAGACAGGATGCTAAGGCTGGCAGGGAGGCTTGGAGGCAGGCTGGGGCAGGAGGCTTGGAGCAAGGCTTGGCAGGAAGGGCTGGCAGGAAGGCTTGCGCAGGCTTTGCAGGCAGGGCAGGCAGGGCAGGCAAGGACTCGATGTATCTGCAGCAAGGTTCTTGTCTTCCGAATGCTGGCCAATGCGAGCTGCTTTCCCTTTATTCCGGGGCGGCTTTGCGCTGGCACCTCCGGCAATGGCGCAATTAAGCCAAGGCATCCGTTAGTTCCGGCTGTGCATACCTGGTCCTTTCCGTGTTGCATCCGTTTCTCCGCTGTGCATCGGCATTCTGCTCTGCTGTTATCGCGTTCTGCGTCTGCTTTGCTTGAGACCCCCGAAGGCCCTGCGGATGTGCATCCGCTCCCTCTGCTATAATGCTAGGTTCTGTTCCGTCATAACCGTTTTCCCATTCGCCTGGCGCATCCTCCCCAGTCCATGTTAATC
The DNA here is from genome assembly GCA_004320025.1 of Laticauda laticaudata. NCBI lineage: Eukaryota > Metazoa > Chordata > Lepidosauria > Squamata > Elapidae > Laticauda > Laticauda laticaudata. The sequence continues at coordinate 1,041 of BHFT01050593.1, forward strand.
GCTGCGGTTATCAAATTTTTTTGCCCCTTTTGAGAGCGGATAACACGATGGAAATTCTTGCTTCCGTCGTTTGTGTCGTTTGCATCCGTTGGGCAGTGTGGACAGGGCTTTTACTAATTTTTCATTATCTAACCATTTGATAGATGATGCAAATTTTATGAATTGTTTATCTTCTTGGCTCTCTAATTTTAAATTGTATCTACTCTATTTCAACACATTTCAATATTTTCTATAATCATTTCTCCTGTGATGGTATTTTTCATTGTTCCAGTTTTGCAGCAAATACAATCTAGCTGCTGTTATATATTTACAATCAGGTATTTCAGTCTTTACGATATATTTTCAGGAAATTCCAATTTATAAAATATGCTCTGGTTTTCAAATCTATATGTTTTTTTTTTGTCATTTTTTTCAACACGTGTGGATTTTGTCAGTATTTTTAGATCCCACACAGTCTCACCAATATGGTAATATGAGCCAGGTGTCTGAGACATTTTCGCAACATTTTTTGGATTTATTCTTGAACATTCTTGCTATTCTTGGCCGGGGGAATATGCAACCTTTTAAAACATCTTATACAATTTTTCTTTATATGCCGTTGACATGTCATTTTTATAATTTTTGAGACCACAATTTTTGCCATTTCTCTAGATCAATCCGCATATTAAAATTCTTTCCCCAAGCAATTCATGTTTTTCTTTAACTTGTTTCTTCTTCTAGTTTAATTTCTAATAAGATATCCATAAGTTTTTAATCACCTTTTCATCAGTACTGTCAGAAATCTTATCTAAATCAGTCAATTTATATAAAAAACTTCTGTTTTGGAATTTTTATCAGCAACCATTGAATGTATTTGTGCATGTGAAAACCATTCATCTATACCTTGTTCCTCTAATTTTTGCATAGATTTAAGTTTACCCTTTTCATTCAATATTTCACCATATCTAACTGTATGTTCCTTTTTATATATTGTAGGATAGGAAAATGCTTCAATGGTCGATAGCCAGACTGGAATTTTCAAATAACATAGTATTTTAATCTTCTCCCAATTTAACCACAGGAACTAAACAAAGGAACTAAAATACAGGGGTATTTTAGAAGACATTATATACGGGTGTCTCTGTGGTTAAGTTAAGCTTCATTATTTTGTGAGTGCTATTTTGCTCCTTGAAGTTGCAGAATTATGTCTTATGTTGACCTGCCCAAAGTAGTTGGACCTATTCATTGTGAATGGCCTTCCCTAAAACAAGATTCCCATGTCACTAGGGAAATATTGATGATTCTTGTGATACTTTAAGGGCATTTATTTAATTTCTTGGAAATAACACTTAATTCTTTGCTTTTAAAATGCTGACCTGCTAAAAATATTTGTAATCATCATTTTATCATAATTGTTTAATTGCATGGAAAAATAGAAAAACTGAAGAGCTGGTGAAACAAAACAATAAGTGATGGAGGAGGTGGTACAGAAAGAAGTGTATTTTGAAAAGTAGTTTCTAAGGTTGCTATACTGTTCAATGTCAGAAACTGATTGCAATTGCTACAAATTTAACAACTCTTCTAGAGAGATCCAGAGACTTGTCCACTAAAAGGAGGAAAATACTCTTGGGGACCTATAGTGTGAGAATGAAATGAGAAGGACATTGTTATGTCACTATACAGTAGGATTTTTTTTCTGGTCAGATGGAACAATCTTGTATAATATTAAATCTACCTTCCAACAATAAAGATGTCAAACATTATAGCAGGCTCTGTATTAAGATGAAAATTCTTGTATGAAACAGGTAAAATTTATGTGCTAAATGTTATTTTTTTGGGTTAAATTTATGATACATATATGGAATTGCAATGTCTTGGGGTATTTGCTTTAGTTCCTACCAGGCTGTTACAGGTAACAGCAAAGTCTTCTTGTGACTTGGGCTGATAGTCCATAATGTTTGTGTCAACTCATAAAATATTTCTCTGGTCTTTAGAGTTTCCAGCAGAAATTGGAGGGGGGAGCAGTGCAGCAGCTTGCAAAAACAAAACTGCATTCCATAAATATTTTCATAGATAGTTTCTAGGTGACTGAGGTTTGAGCTGCACAAAATTCTAACTGGAGATTATGATTAATGACTCCTGGCTATGGATGTGTCCCATTGGAGAATATGAATTATGATACATCTAGAGGGGTGGGGGAAAACTAGGGTCAAGGGTGACAATGAATGATGTGTCTCAGAGTCAGCTACACGCAGGTAGCACTGGCATGTTTACTCCTCATAAATCTTCTTTAAGCTTTGAAAATCCGGCTAGAGACTCATAATCTAAATGGGAGTAACTACCGGAACCCTGACAGCTAGATTTCCTTTTTTTTTTCCCCACCCCCCATCCCCTTATGCTTTTAACATCCAAATGACAATTTTAAAATTACTAAGATTAAATAGCTTATTTCTCAATTCATCCCTCACCCACTTCCACCAAGTGTTGGTTTTACTTTGCTAAGGAGAATTCTTTGAGAAATGTTCTTCTAAAAGTATCTTCAGCTCTTCCAATTTGAAGCCCATCCTTTGAAGCGTGCTAGGGCAAGAACACAACATCTGTCTGCAACTTTTCAGAGCAGCCACACCTTTTCTTGGAATTGTGTGGTTGTCGTCTGCAGCTGTTTGGGATCCTGAAAAAAGAAGAATTTGACTGAAAGAATTCCAGACAGATCCTGGCTTCTGAAACACCTGTCTCCCCTTTTTTCAAATTGGAAGTCCCTCTCTACAACTGATATTGCAAATGCCTCATTATTTCTTTTTCTTCTGCTTCCATATTTCATAAGCACAACTAAAAAAAATCCAAAAACCAGAAACCTACATCCCTCTTGCCAGTTTGGAATCATATGATTTCTCCAGGCCTATATGAATTCCTAGAGGAAAGACCTACCATTTCTCCCCCATTTTTGCATAAAAAGGAAAAAAATTAACTAGAACTGGAAATAGATAAAGATGAAAATGGCTGGCACTTGTAGTTCAACACTATCAAGAAAATCAAATTACTCAGCCTTGTATTAAAACTAGAAAAATTGTATTCTACTGGTATTGTCAAAAGCATTAATCAGTGGAAAACTACTTCATTTAACATTCAGTTATTTCTAATTGTGACATTTTGCTCCTGTGTTATTATTTTAAAGCACCATTTTCAAACATATTGCTGTTTCTGGTAAACAAGAGTCCAGATTTGACAAATGATGCCAATAGGAGATGAAAACAACAACAACAATAAAGCACAAAATGTAAAATACAATCATTACAATGATTTTGTTAAAACTGAAGGCATAATTTCCTCCTAATTCTAATTACAAGGTGCTTTGTTCAGCAGCACTTCTATTCTTGCATTCAAACAATTGAATAGAATGAGAATAAAGATCCAATTCAACAAATAATCTGCTTTGTTTGTTGGATTAAATTAAGGGGAAGGGGAAAAGCATTCCACAGATATTTCCCTTCTGCCTAGTTCCATTAATGAAATACTTCTGTTCATGGAAAAACAATGATGTTAATGGAATTTAATGCACAATGCCCATTATTGGCCATCTGGCCATTGGCCTTTTTAGAGTGCATTCAAAATGGTTTTATAGCATTTTCAAAGCACATCTTCCAAAAGCAGTACAGTAAAAAGAAGCCTGGCTATTCTCTTGTCATTTCCACATGAACCTATTAATCTTACTGGTTCTTTCCAAAATATAAGAATGGGAAAAGTTCTATATTTGTAATTAATGGAGTTTATATACATTTCACCCTGGCAGTGAAATATGTGTTTCCTGTGAATGAAAAAGTAATGTTTAGATGGGAAATATCATCATTCTCTGGGAAGATTATGAAACATCAGCCAGTGGGACAGAAATGGAGGCCAGAAAGAACTTTTGGAATAAAGCTTGTTGAGAAAAGAAAAGACGCCCCCCCCCCCCAAGAATAATAGTTACNCCCCCCCCCCCCCAAGAATAATAGTTACATTTTTGTTATGATACAATGCAGTATATCATTTATTTTATAAAAAACTGGAAAAAATCATTTCAGATAATTGCTTAACTGGGTAAGGTCTCACTCTGCAAAATGTACTTTACACTTAATAATTCATGTAAAAACATTTGAAACTATGAGAGTTTTGAATAAGGTTTTTCCAGCACTCTGCAAATTGATGTAATCTGGATGCTTATAGAGCAACTCCTCATTGTTTTTATTGTTAAAAGTATTTTCAAAGTCTGGAGTTCTTTTATGTCACAAAAATTATAAGGTATAATGAGATGGCAATACATTATAAGATGAACTGTCCAAATATGAGCAATGATTTTTAAGGATAACTTGGGTTTGAACTTCAATTTCATAATTTGAAATTATAACTATTTTAAAATTAGCTACTCTTTGCAGTAGATCAACAGAACTATATTTAATGCTTTTCTCTCAATGTTTGTGCATTAAAACGAAAACCAAATTATTTTAGGAGAATGAAATTCATATTCAAACAGCATAGACTGGTATGCAGATATAGAGTCATGAAGAATATTAATTTCCACTTTCTCTTTCAAGTTTGTTAATGTTTCCAAACACTGTGGCTAAAAATACACTATTGACCCCACCTGTAGCACTGGCAGATTTGTTTAAGTGTACTTAACTTTCTAGAAATTGGACTCTGGGGTTACAGTTTTCAGCAAGTTATCCTTTCTTGATCACTTTGAAGTCAGTGTGGTTAGAAACTTTAATCTGGGAGTTAGATTGCAGCCGAAGGCTGTATGGATACATTTATTAGTTACTTCTCTCTGGAAGAATATCTCCAATTAGAATACCAGACATGAAGCTATAGTCTGAAACAGACATTATCCTTATGATTTTCACTTGTTTTAAGAGTTTCTTAAAGAGTTTAAGAGTTTCTTCTGCTGTGACAATTTAGTTTAAGCCCATGTCACACTACACCAACGGATGCAAAGAGGATGTAAAACGGAGAAAAAAGCTCGCCATCCATTGGAAAACGTGATGCATCCGTTGTGTACTCACTGCGTACGTTTTTCATACGCTCTATCCATCAAACATCCATCTACTGCTATTTCATCATCCGCTTCAAAAAGTTTTGAGCTGCCACAAAAATTTTGAGCGGATGAACTTTCTGCACGTACCGATCTAATTCCTCGACACATATGGGCAACAAATGTTCTACGTCTGTTGTCATCCGTTACTGTCCGATGTATCCTCTCGGCATCCTCTGCCATCTGCACAGCTCACATCTGCTCAGCGGAAAGCGGAAAGAGGAGGAAGCGCAAAGGTACGTGGAACGTCCACACAGCGTTAGTAGCACAGACATAGAAAGCGATGAAAGTGGATTGCAGCTCGGAGTATAAAGCATTAAAACGGACAAAACGTTCATAGTATGGGACGTATCTCGGATATTTAGGATGTCTAGAGTATGTGGAAGGACACCTAGTGGAAAACTGACATTTCTATTAAAAAGGGGAGAAATCACCTGGATCTCACTATCAGTCCAGCAGCCGTGTGTGCAGACTCTTCAGCCTTGCTCTTGCTCTTCCACATCATCCATTGATGTCCACCATGGATCATCGCACACTCCTTTTGGTACCGCCATCATTCAACACCATAACCAAGCCCTCTTCAGACTGTTTCTCCTTTCTATGCAAGGAGAAGGAGACATCCAAGAGCTGTCTGGGTCCGAAGATTGGATCGGAGAAGAGTGGGAGTTTGGGACTCCATGACAAGCTGATGTGGAACTAGAGAATGAAGACTCTCGTGCATTCCAGCACTTCATGAGGATGCCACCAGCCATGATTGACAAAGTTGTGAAGCGTCTGAGACCCAGATTGACAAAGCCAGCACCAACTTTCCGTCCGCCGCTGGCCCTGGACTGAAGTGGCACTGACTCTGCGCCACCTGGCCTCTGGGACCACATACAGAAACATTCAGTATGCCTGGAGGGTGCCACACAACACCATCAGCATTTGTGTCAGAGAAGTGGTGCAGGCCATCATTGAAGAATACGTGGAGGAGCTCCTCCAGTGCCCCACCACTGAAGAAGGCTTGGAAGAAAGTTGCAGAGCAGTGATATCAGAAGTGGAACTTCCCCCACACCGTTGGAGCGCATAGATGGGAAAGCACATGGCCCTGCATAAGCTCCAGCCAACTCAGGGTCCAATTATTTCAACTACAAGGGCTTCTTCCAGCATCATCCTCTTTGCCATGGTTGATGCTGACTTTCAAGTTCATGTACATCGATGCTTCAGCGGCAACGGGTCAGCTTCAGATGCCCAGGTATACAACGCCAGTGACCTCAAGGATGGGCTGGAACACAGCGCTCAATCATGGGTTTTCCAAGATCCAGTCTCCCTGCCGCAACGCACACAGCAAGCTGTGGCGCCTACTTCATCGTGGGGATGACACCTTCTCCCTCAGAATCTACCTCATGAAGCCCTACAGTTCAAGATACCTCACCCGTGAGAGGAGGATCTTCAACTACAGGCTGTCCAGGGCAAGACGGGTGGTGGAGACACCTTCGCATGCTTGAGCCAACAGGTTCCAGTACTTCTCACCACCATGGAGCATTGCCTACAGACTGGTTGAGGAGCATCGTGGAAGCTTGGGCTGCATCCTGCACAATCTCAGTGCGCACCTGCTACCCAGTGCTGCGAGAACAGGCTTGTGGACCATCAACAAGGCAAATGGGACATGGAGGCCTGGTGAATGAGGCAAGGGCGAAACCTGATAGATACTGTGGATGTGCAAGGCCCCAACAAGGCTTGCACGTGAAGGGAAGAAGCAGCGCAACCTCCTGAAACACTGGTTGCAACTCCCCAGCTGGAGCAGTGGAGTGGCAAGACAGGATGGTAGATGCTTATATGGATGCTTCCTTGAGCCTGTCTCATCACACTGATGAGATTGTGCTGATGTATGTTGAGTGGCCCTACAATGGAACAGGGCATTAATGAAAGAGCTTTGTTTTTGTTTTTGAAAGTGTTGATCAATGATTAAATTGTTATGAGAATAAAGGGCCATATATGTGGCAGCTGGAGGGTGGACCATACAGTCCCACTATGCTTGCACTGGAGGTTATCTATCCCACAACTATCCTTACCCATCCACAACTATCCTTATCCCACAGCTATCCTTACCCATCCCAAGCTATCCATCCACAGCTATGCTTACCGCATCCACAGCACTATCCACAAGCTATCCTAGTCCATTCCCACAGCTATCCTTTCCCACAGCTATCCTTACCAATCCCACAAGCATGCAAAGGCTTAACCCTTTTTTCAAAGTTTTTCAACCAGCACTTTATTAAGTAAAAAAAAAATGAACCAATGTGTGAAGCAAAGATAACCTTATTAATAACAAACTGTATGACTTTATTAAAAAGCAAAAATGACGCCCAGAGTAAAGTGTCTTAAGCAAAGATAAAATGAACAGGTAACAACTCAGTCTCTGGCACTATTCTCAGTCACTGCTGAGCGTGCACATGGTCTCAGATGTTAAGGGGCCAGGACTGTGGATGTAGCTGTTGCTGGAGTGCTGGTTTGAGGCACCAATTGGGGGTGCCTGGCCCCGGAAGAGTACAACAGGAATGGTGTGGGTGCAGGAAGCTCTCAGAGAGCTGACTCAGTCCTGTGAGATTGAGAGGCCCTTCATCAGAGTACGCTGGGATGTTGACGCCAAGACTGATGACAGATGTTCTAAGGAAGGGCTTGGCTGGGGGGTGGAGGAAGGACAGTGAAGTGGGGCTGTCTGGGTCTGCAGCTGGTCAGGTGAGGCGTCTGTGGCGTCGATGTACCTGGGCCTGGACTGGGAAGGGCTGCCTCTGCTGTTGGAAGTCCTGTAGTGGTAGGCTTTGGTAGGCGGAGGGGTTGTTGAAATCCGTGGAAGGGCTGTTGACATCGCCTGGGGTGGAGGAGCAGACCTGGAGTGGGTAGGAGCAGATTCAGCTGAGCTTGAGGGTGGTGCAGAAGAGCTGTGACCTCTCCTTCCTCACCTGGTACTGGGCCTCGGGCATGTCCATGAGGGTCTGGCTCACTACGTGATGAAGGGCTTGCGGGTTAGAGGATGGTAATGTTGAAGTGACCAGCTGGGAGGAGGAGATCTGTGCTTGCCTTTGATTGTGTCCCCTGATCTCCACGGAGAGGACAGTGTGGCTCTGCCCCTCCGTTCTGCCTCCCTGCCTGTCTTTGTGGAGGTGGAGCTGGGGGGGAGTGGGTTGGTCTCTGGTGGCTGCTTCTTCTGGCTCCATCTGAGACAGGTATCCTCCACGTCCTCCGGCACAGGGAGTGCAGCTGTCGGGGGGGTCTTGCGTGGGGCCCTCCAAAGACACCTGCCTGGACATGGTAGCTGTCTCCTGGATGGAAGAGGAGTGGCTCTCTGTGGGCTGTCTGAGGAGAGGTTGACAGAGGGGATGCTCCTCGGTGGCGGATCTCAGCCTCCAGGAAGCTGCACCTGGCCATGACATAGGTCTCCCTGTCAGTGAGCTTGACAGGCGGCCTGCCCGATTTCTTCAGGTGGCAGCTTGCCATACTAGGTGTTGCATGTGGCTTCCACCATCCAAGGAGTACATCTGAATGTGTAGGCCCAGGCCTCCACCTTCTCTCTCCAAGCTGCCTGCGTTTCTCTTGGTGTGCAATAGAGCCTGTGGCCCTCCTCCACAGGTACTCGTTCTCCCTCAGCCATTCCAGCACCTCCTCCTCATGGTCTTTCGGAAATGGAGTACTGTTTCCTCTCTCCCTTTCTCTTGGCTTGCCTCTTCCTGCCCTCCTGGCAGGGGCTTCAGGGGGCCTTCAGCAGCAGGGCTTTGAGGGCCTTGGGGCTGGTCCATCACAGCAGCAGCAACAGGAGAAGCACCAGCAGCAGCAGGAGAAGCACCAGCAGCAGCAACAGAAGCACCAGCAGCACCAGCAGGAGAATCACCAGCAGCACCAGAAGCAGCAGCAGCACCAGCAGGAGGAGCACCAGCAGGAGGAGCACCAGCAGGAGAAGCACCAGCAGCAGGAGAAGCACCACCAGCAGCACCACCAGCAGGAGAAGCACCAGCAGCACAACACCAGGAGCACCAGGAGCATCCGCTCCTTCTGCTACACGTCCGCGTCGCTATTCTCCCCCGGAAGCCCTGCGGATGTGTCATCCGCTTCCATCCGCTTCCATCCGCTTGGTTTCCTACGAACATCCACTTTACATCCCCGCTACATCCTCCTCACGTCCGTTCCTTTCCGTTGTTGTCCGCTCTGTTTATGCAAATTTGGGGCACTTTTGAGAATGGATAACAACGGATGGAAATTTTGCTCGNATGGAAATTTTGCTCGTCCGCTGTGTCCTTTTTGCATATGTTTTGCATCCGTCGGCCAGTGTGACCTAGCCTTTAATTGGTAAGTAATTAGTGCAACTTTTTCTACGAAGAAAAAAATTATAGGTATTGGTAGTTTGAAAATAAATGTTCCTCAATGTTATAGAACAAATGAGATAATCTGGATACAGCTGCATTTTTTTATAATTAATTGTATGCTAAGTGCTCTTGTGTAATTTTTTTTTAGGATGCATGCATTTTTGTACTTAACTGTGTGTGCTGTGGAGGGAAAATAAATGGAACGTTTTTTGTGTAAATGAATTTATTATAATTTAGAAATTCAGACTTGTGAAATGTACTTATTCTCAGCACCTTCATAACTTACTTTACTCTTCCCCTTCATTGAAATTATTATTGGGAATAGCATTTGGAGTAATCTTACAACAGGATGACAGCTAGCTCTCTGTCGCTTTATCATTTTCGTTTGAGGATCAACTACAGTACCACAAAAACTGTCATGTCAGATTGTAGCCTTCAACTGGGCAAAACTAGGAGATATAGAGGAACAATTATTGAACTAAGGTAACTTAAATGGGCTAATTTACAGAATGCTGTGATCCCTGACTCTCTTGGGAAGTCTGAGAAAGTTGTTCCTGCTTCAATTGCACTGCTTCTGCTCAATCACAGATAATACGCTTCCACAGTCAGCTCTGTTCACACGATTCTCATTTTCAGCATTCCCTGACAACTTCCCACAAATCAATGGGGAAGCCAGAAGTAACTTATATGATTGCTGATGGTCTTGCCACTTTCCCACCAGCCAAGTCTATTTGTGGGAAGTTTGGAGGAAGAAACTCAATGGAGAATCCAGCAGAGAAGATTGCAGGTTGTGTTGGGAAATCTGCCACATCCATGCACTCTCCTAAGTTTCATTATGCTGGCCCCTTATTTGCTTGTGGGAAGGGAGGGAAGTGGAGGGAGGGAAGGAAGGAAAGAAGGAAAGGGAGGGAGGGAGAAACAGGAATGAAGAAATGGAGGAGTAAGGAAGGTAGAAAGGGGAAAAGAGGAGAGGGAAGGAAGGAAGAGGAAAGAAGGAAGAGAATGAAGCAAGCATGCAAAGAAGGACTGGAAGGAGGGAGGGAGGGAAAGAGAGAAGCAAGCAAATATGAAATCGAGGAAGAGGGAGGAAAGGGAGGGATGAAGAAAACGGGAGGAAGGAAGAGGGATCCCCCCCTTTTTTTTTAATATGATGGTCTTTAAATGAAAAGATGGAGTATTTGTAGGGTGTGCAAAATAGAATTGGAAGATTTTTCAAGAATGCATTGAGAATGATAGTAGTTTTGGTGGGTATTTTTAATGTCTCTAGTAAATTATTAATTACAATCAATGGATTTATTGTGCTGATTTGTGTTGAGGAAATTGTGTCATCCATACCCACATATGCACAAAAGCACTGGGGTGGAATTTTTGAGAGGAGATCAGTGCCAACTCTTACAGAACTCAATGAACGCATAAGAAGCTTTTGCACCTCTATGATCTGACATGATACAAACACAATTTGTTTGGGTTGTACTATAAGACTGACTTTAGAAATTCTAAAATCTGACAAGAGAAATGACAGTATAGTCGTTAAAAACGAACAGAGAAACTCCAGACTCTTGAAGTAATCTGTCACTGTCTTTAGGCTAGACAGAGAAATATATTTTTTCTTGAACAAAGAAATATATTTTCAAAGTGAAATAGCTAAATGCCAATTCATGACATTTAGCTCATGCGTCCTGTGGTTGAACAGATTTTTGTAACACAAGACACTCTTTGTTAATCAATTTACCAGTGGAAGACTTCTATGGCAATACCTAGCAACTGTTGATAAAAGTCCCCTGTCATAGGCAATTATCACTGCCTCTACATTCTGCATTTTGGTTTTTTTTGGCCTAACCCCATGATGGCAAACCTATGGCACATGTGCCAGAGGTGGCACGCAGAACCCTCTCAGTGGGCATGCATGCCGTCGCCAGCTGTTCTTCTGGTTTCTGGCATGCACATGTGTGCTGGCCAGCTGGTCTCCAAAAATAGGCTGTTTTCTGGGCTGTTTTTAGGGAATTTTCCTGATGTTTTCAGGCTATTTTTCAGGCCATTTTTGGCCCAAAAAAAGCCTGAAAATGGTCAGAAACGGCCAAAAACAGCAAAAAAAACCCTGGTTTTTGGCCGTTTCTGACCATTTTCAGGCTTTTTTTCAGGCCATCTTCAGACCAAAATGGTCCAAAAATGGCCTGAAAATGACCTGAAACAGCCCCCAGAATGGCCAAAAAACAGGCATGTAGCCAGCTGGTCTTCAGTTTTCCAGTGCTCTGGCATATGCGCATGCATGCTCATTCCGATTTAGCACTCAGTACTAAAAGGTTTCCCATAACTGGCCTAACTTACAATGGATGTCAAACTTGTGTCGTTATGGCAGCATAATGTGATGTATCAGGATTTTTTTCTCCTTTGCGAAACCAGGCATGGGCATGTCCAGTGCGTGACACATCTGGCCTGTGGGCTGGGAGTTTGACAGCCCTGACCTACAACCATGTTTGTGAATCTGCTTTTAAGTCAGGATGATAATTGATGTATTCATTGGAAGTGGTACCATTCTGGTTGTTTTTTTAGTTGTTTCATCCCATTGAATAGAATAGAATATAACTTTTTATTGGCCAAGTGTGATTGGACACAAGGAATTTGTCTTGGTGCAGATGGTCTCAGTATTAAAATAAAAGATACATTAGTAAAGAGTCAAGAATCATAAAGTACAACACTTAATAATAGTCATAGGGTATAATAAGCAATCAAATCATACTAGGAAACAGTCAATATAGATCATAAGAATACAAGCGACAAAGTTACAATCATACAGTCACAAGTGAGAGGGGATGGGTTATAAGGAGTGATGAGAAGGTTAATAGTAATAGTAGTGCAGACTTTGTAAATAGTTGGACAGTGCTGAAGGATTTATTTGTTTAGAAGAGTGATGGCATTTAGGGAAAAACTCCTTGTGTCTAATTGCTCTGGTATGCAGTGCTATAGTGTCGTTTTGAGGGTAGTAGTTGAAGCAGTTTATGTCCAGGATGTGAGGGGTCTGTAAATATTTTCACAGCCCTCTTTTTGACTCATGCAGTATAAAGGTCCTCAATTGAAGGCAGGTGGGTAGTAACTGTTTTTTCTGCAATCCTAGTTATCCTCTGAAGTCTGTGCCTGTCCTGCTGGGTTGCAGAACCAAACCAGACAGTTACAGAGGTGCAGATGACAGACTCAATAATTCCTCTGTAGAACTGTGGATCATAGAAATAAAACTAATGGCAAGCTTCAGTTCTATTTATAATCCATGGGATATATTGCCTTTTCTGGATCAATTCTAGGAAATGTCAGCAAAGTTCTGCAGGTATGCTTTAGCCAGATTATTTTTGGAGGCCATGCATAGGAAACAGGTGACTTCCATGCAACAACATGAGAATGAAGAGAAATACATTTGATCCCAATTTTGATATAAAGATACTTAATTTGCATTTCTCAATCATTTGTGAAGGCACAATATGCTTGCAAAACCCACCATTTTTCAAACTGTTGATAAAGTTTATAACTCGAAACACATATATGCTTACACAAATGCAGGGCTTACAATAGTGAAAGGTGCACTAGAAATGCATCACAGTAAGAAAATTTAAACCAGAAAATGTGCATATATAAACTACATATTATGAGAAGCTTTCATCAAAAAAGCTATGTGAATGTTCTCATTGAAGTTACATTTCACCAAATATGTAGGTTTGTGCATAAGTAGGCTGTTACGTGTTTATGATAAGCAGTGGTGAGGGTCAATTTTTTTTACTATTGATTCTGTGGGTGTGGCTTGGAGGGCGTGGCAGGGGAAAGATACTGTAAAATCTCTGAAGGTGGTATTTGCCAGTTGTCCGAACTACTCAAAATTTCTGCTACCAGTTCTCCAGAATTGGTCAGAACCTGCTGAATACCACCTCTGGTGACAAGGAATGTAAGAAATGGAAAAAAGTTAGCATCAACTTATTTGCCCATTTGTAGTTTACAGTAATTATATGGGCTCCAAATCCATTTCCAGGCACAATTCATAGGGTTCACTGTGTCATAAAATGTAAATGAAGCACCTCTGCCTCAAGAAACTTCGAATAAGAAAAACATTTTTCTGTTAATGTACCCCAAAATTACCCAGGTTGTTAAAGCATCTTAAATTGTATGAGGAGACCAATACAACAGAAATCTTTGTTCCCAATAATCAGCTTCACTGAACTCTCAAGCTTTAGCACTTCATCTCTTAGTTCTTCCAATATCTGGGGCACATTTTAGGATTGTTTCTGCAGCATGTGAGAAAGAGTCTTCTAAATAGTTAGGTTCAAACTGTAGAGCAAGGTCTTCAAACTTGGCAAGTTTAAGACTTGTGGACTTCAACTCCCAGAATTCCCGAGCTATCATGACTGGAGGAGGAATTCTGGGAGTTGAAGTATACAAGTCTTAGTTGCCAGGTTCTTCTTCTCTAGAAAGACTTGTCTAGGCCTTTTATATTTGCAGACATGAAATTCCCCTCTGCTTTGTGAAGAGTTTGATTAGCATTCTGTCCATGGACATCAGAAAAAGGATAGTTTTTTTTTTTTTAAGTCAAGATGGGAGCCAGCTATGCAATGGAAACTCTTGGTTGTGCATTTAAAAAGAGCAGAATTTTGATTGCACTAGTATTGGCTGCCAGGCTTATATTATCTTTCCACAGATGCCCCTGGTTCTGCCAGTCTTATGCTCTTAGATGCTTACTTTTAGGTAGGTCTCCACCCTATTGTGCCATATTCTGGTATGTTTCAAGGGATTTACCTTGATGTTTTTGATTAATTCTTCTTTATTTTGTTTTTATGGGTCTTGCTACTGCAACAATTGTATATAAAGGGCCTGTCACATTGGCCGACGGATGCAAAACGTTTGTAAAAAGGACACAGTGGACGAGAAAATGTTCCATCTGTTGTTTGTTGGTTATCCACTCCTCAAAAGTGCCGACAATTTGCATAAGCAGAGCGGTCAACAACGGAAAGGAACGGAGGGGGGAGGATGTAGTCAGCGATGGAAAGCGGATGCTCCACAGAAGCCTAAGCGGATGGAAGTGGATGGGAGTGGATGGCACATCTGCAAGGCTTCCGGGGAGCACAGTGAAAGCGGACGCGCAGCAGAAAGAGCGGAAATGCGTAGGCGGATGCCGAGCGGATGAAGCGGATACAGAGTGGACGCCCTAGCGGATGCTAGCAGATGCAGAGCATTCACTGCGCATGCCGAGGGAGGATGCATTGCGGTCAGCCCGCGGATATAAAGGGAAGCAGCTCGCAAGCAGGTCACCATTCAGAGAAAGACCTGCTGCAAACACAGCTCCAGCCAGCAGCCAGCCAACCAACAACCATGGGAAGAAGAGAAAGCCTCTGCCTTGCTGCCAGCCTGGCAAGAGGGACAGGGCCACCATCCCACCCCTGGCCCTGACTCTGTTTCTGCTGGGGCTTCTGCTGCTGGGCTGACTCTTCTGGTGCTGGAGCTTCTTGCTGGCGGCTGCTCCTGGTGCTGGGGCTTCTGCTGGAGCTGACTCTGCTGGCGCTGCTCCTGGTGCTGGGGCTTCTGCTGGTGCTTACTCTGCTGGTGTTCGTTTCCTGGTGCTGATGTGCCTTCCTGCTGGGGCTTACTCTGCTGGTGCTGCTCCTGGTCCTGCTGGTTTCGCTGCTAGGTGCTTACTCTGCTGGCGCTGCTCCTGGCCTGCTGAGTCCTGCTTTTTGCTGCTCTGGTCTGCTGGTGCTGCTGGTTGCTGCTGGTGCCTTACTCTGCTGCTGCTGATCCTGTCCTGCTGGTGGCTGGCTGCTGGTCTTGCTGCTGCTGGTGTTCCTGCTTTTGCTGCTACTGTTGTTGTTGCTGCTGATGCTGGTGGTGGTGTGGAGGAGCACCCCTTACAACCTCGAAGCCTCTGATGAAGGGCCAGATGGCCCTGCCAGAGGGAGGAAGAGGCCATACGTGAGATGTATTAGTCTGGATTCCGAGAACGGGAGAGGGAGGCAGTACTCCTATACGAGAGAGGGAACATGAGGGATGAGGTGCTTGGGAAATGGCTGAGGAGAATGAATACTTTTGGGGGAAGGGGCACAGGGCTCTACCAAGACAACAAGAGGCTGCTTGGAGAGAAAGGCAGAGAGCCTGGGCTACACTTGAGAGGTGCTCCTCGGCTGGTGGAAGCACATTGCCACACCTGGTACGGGAAGCTGCAACTCAAAGAAATCCTGGCCAGGCCACCGGTTCAAGCTGAAAGGACCGAGGAGACCTACGTGGATGGCCAAGTGCAGCTTCTTGGGAGGGTGAGATCCACCTACGAGGAGCAGCCCCTCTCACAAACCCTCCTCTCTCAGCAGCCTGCCCTGCAGACCTCAGTCCTTTCTGGCAAGAGTCAGCTCCTGTGTCTAGGCAGGTATCTGTGGAGCGTGCCATGAGCGAAGGACCCCCCCGACAGCTGCACTCCCATGAGCGCGGCACGTGGAGACCCCTGACGCAGTTGGGGCAAGGAGAGGGCACTTCCACCAGAAAGATCCAACCCACGATCCACCCCACAGCTCCACCTCCAAAAGAAAGCAGGCAGACAGACCAGACCAGAGGGTGCAGAGCCACACTGTCCCTGCTGCGAGATCAGGGACACCATCAGAAGCCGCGTAGTATCTCCTCTCTCAGCTGGTACACACCGCACGTCCCATCCTCCAACCGCAATGCCCTTCCTCACCTACGTCAACCAAGACCCTCAATTGAACATGTCGGAATCACAGTACCAGTTGATAAAGGACAGGATTTACCGGTCTTCTTCACAACCCTTCCAGCCCAGGCTAACCTGCTCCACCAGTCCAGGCCCTGCTCTCCAACCCCAGGTGATTTGTCATGCCCTTCCAAGCCTTTCCACAGGCCCTGCACCTACCAAGGCTACGGCTACCAGGAGCTCCAGCAGCACATGCAGCCCTTACCCAGTCCAGAGCCACAGGTACATCGAACACCACCGGTGCCAACCGGATGCCACTGATTGCCCACCGATGCCACCCACGCCACCGATGCCACCATGCCACAGATGCCACGGACGCCACAGATGCCACCCACGCCTCACCTCGCTCAGCTGAACCACCAGAACCCCACCACACTGCTCCTTCCTGTCCCACCCCACAAGCCAAGCCCCGGCCTCAGGAACATCCTGTCATGGGGTATTGGGGCTGACCACCCATGTCATGGAAGGAA